>OY977936.1:41126294-41403794 GCA_963854355.1 Epinotia brunnichana | reverse complement strand
CGACTGCGCGCCGAGCTGCAGCGCCACCGCGACCAGGTACAACACCATACACTATTGTAGCAGTCGGTGGAGCGTGGCGTGGCGGAGTGCTCGCACCTGGAGCAGGCGTACGCCACGCGGCGCGAGGCTCTCGCGCGCGCGCACGAGCGACTGCGCGCCGAGCTGCAGCGCCACCGCGACCAGGTACAACACCATACACTATTGTAGCAGTCGGTGGAGCGTGGCGTGGCGGAGTGCTCGCACCTGGAGCAGGCGTACGCCACGCGGCGCGAGGCTCTCGCGCGCGCGCACGAGCGACTGCGCGCCGAGCTGCAGCGCCACCGCGACCAGGTACAACACCATACACTATTGTAGCAGTCGGTGGAGCGTGGCGTGGCGGAGTGCTCGCACCTGGAGCAGGCGTACGCCACGCGGCGCGAGGCTCTCGCGCGCGCGCACGAGCGACTGCGCGCCGAGCTGCAGCGCCACCGCGACCAGGTACAACACCATACACTATTGTAGCAGTCGGTGGAGCGTGGCGTGGCGGAGTGCTCGCACCTGGAGCAGGCGTACGCCACGCGGCGCGAGGCTCTCGCGCGCGCGCACGAGCGACTGCGCGCCGAGCTGCAGCGCCACCGCGACCAGGTACAACACCATACACTATTGTAGCAGTCGGTGGAGCGTGGCGTGGCGGAGTGCTCGCACCTGGAGCAGGCGTACGCCACGCGGCGCGAGGCTCTCGCGCGCGCGCACGAGCGACTGCGCGCCGAGCTGCAGCGCCACCGCGACCAGGTACAACACCATACACTATTGTAGCAGTCGGTGGAGCGTGGCGTGGCGGAGTGCTCGCACCTGGAGCAGGCGTACGCCACGCGGCGCGAGGCTCTCGCGCGCGCGCACGAGCGACTGCGCGCCGAGCTGCAGCGCCACCGCGACCAGGTACAACACCATACACTATTGTAGCAGTCGGTGGAGCGTGGCGTGGCGGAGTGCTCGCACCTGGAGCAGGCGTACGCCACGCGGCGCGAGGCTCTCGCGCGCGCGCACGAGCGACTGCGCGCCGAGCTGCAGCGCCACCGCGACCAGGTACAACACCATACACTATTGTAGCAGTCGGTGGAGCGTGGCGTGGCGGAGTGCTCGCACCTGGAGCAGGCGTACGCCACGCGGCGCGAGGCTCTCGCGCGCGCGCACGAGCGACTGCGCGCCGAGCTGCAGCGCCACCGCGACCAGGTACAACACCATACACTATTGTAGCAGTCGGTGGAGCGTGGCGTGGCGGAGTGCTCGCACCTGGAGCAGGCGTACGCCACGCGGCGCGAGGCTCTCGCGCGCGCGCACGAGCGACTGCGCGCCGAGCTGCAGCGCCACCGCGACCAGGTACAACACCATACACTATTGTAGCAGTCGGTGGAGCGTGGCGTGGCGGAGTGCTCGCACCTGGAGCAGGCGTACGCCACGCGGCGCGAGGCTCTCGCGCGCGCGCACGAGCGACTGCGCGCCGAGCTGCAGCGCCACCGCGACCAGGTACAACACCATACACTATTGTAGCAGTCGGTAGAGCGTGGCGTGGCGGAGTGCTCGCACCTGGAGCAGGCGTACGCCACGCGGCGCGAGGCTCTCGCGCGCGCGCACGAGCGACTGCGCGCCGAGCTGCAGCGCCACCGCGACCAGGTACAACACCATACACTATTGTAGCAGTCGGTGGAGCGTGGCGTGGCGGAGTGCTCTCACCTGGAGCAGGCGTACGCCACGCGGCGCGAGGCTCTCGCGCGCGCGCACGAGCGACTGCGCGCCGAGCTGCAGCGCCACCGCGACCAGGTACAACACCATACACTATTGTAGCAGTCGGTGGAGCGTGGCGTGGCGGAGTGCTCGCACCTGGAGCAGGCGTACGCCACGCGGCGCGAGGCTCTCGCGCGCGCGCACGAGCGACTGCGCGCCGAGCTGCAGCGCCACCGCGACCAGGTACAACACCATACACTATTGTAGCAGTCGGTGGAGCGTGGCGTGGCGGAGTGCTCGCACCTGGAGCAGGCGTACGCCACGCGGCGCGAGGCTCTCGCGCGCGCGCACGAGCGACTGCGCGCCGAGCTGCAGCGCCACCGCGACCAGGTACAACACCATACACTATTGTAGCAGTCGGTGGAGCGTGGCGTGGCGGAGTGCTCGTACCTGGAGTATTTTTTATTGCGACTGAAGCTGCGGGGCCCGAGTTTCGGTTATGGCCAAAAAACGGTCGAAACTTATGATCTTGTATTTTCGTATCGCATTTTAGTCACTAAACGGTTTCGGTCAGACGCAAACTTTTACTTGACATACGAACGTGGAGCAGCGTAGCGAGGCCTCAGTCGATGTGGACAATGCCGCATCCGTACCAGTTTTATATGAGTGATTTTTGTCGTTCTTGTCGTTCGTTCACGGTGTGTAATGTTTGTTGTCCCCGCAGGAGCTGCTGGAGCTGGAGCGGCTGTGTGGCGCGGCGGAGGGCTAGACTCGGGGCGCGCCGCCCTGGTCCTCGCGCCGACCCCGCCGTGCGGCGCCTCCGCCGACGAGGGTCCCTACTTTTTTTAGGAATCTGTGATATTATCGCCTAAGGAGAGGAACGTGCGAGTGGATCGCGTCTCCGGTCGCGTCTCGGCGACGGCAGTATTGTTTCGATTTCGCAATCTCATAGTTTTAAATGCGTCCCGTTCGTAGCAGCTCGCCGGCCGGGCGCCGACTCTTAGTCCGGCCGGGCCGGGCCGGGGCCGAGGGAGCGCTGTGTCGATCGGCTCCCCTGGTACGTTTTACGTTGGTTTTGCTCTGCGAGTCTGTCGCGATGAAGGCGTCTATGTCCGGGTGTGTTTAAAGAAAAAGTTGGTTATGCTGTCGCATTTAATATGATAATAACGTAGATTAGAGATTCGTTCGGTCGGGCGCCGCTCGGTAGGATAGTCCCGGGAGACGGCGCGCGGGCGACGACGGCCGACGTGTACGCGTCGAGTGTAATCGATACATATCTGAAGCACAACATACTTTGAAATATTTTCACTATAATTTTTGGTATAAGATTTCTACGACAGTTCTTCCTTTGATTAGTAGTTCGTAGACTCGTTCCAGAAGTAATGTTAATTATGAAAATGATTCTTATGATGGTTATTCCAATGATTTCTGGTTAGTGAATGCGTTTTGTGCGGTAAGTCATAATTATTTCATATTGCAGAAACATTTAAAATTTATACAGTTTGTTCATTGAACGGAATTTTTTGAGTAGTTGAATGCTCATAGAATAAAAAGATTATATTGCGTATCCACAAATTGCAAACGACGTACAATGTTTTATTAAGTATGTATATTATTTTTAGCGAATGTATTTACATGAAGTAGAGCCGCGCGAGTGTAGTGTAGACGTGCAGTGTACAGAACCATGTGCATTAGAGCGAATGGGTCGGTATCTATTTAATGGCTTGGAAACAGTAATCGTACTAACCGCTCAGTCAGTAAATGTAGGTTGTAGATTAACATTCCATTTTTGCTTAGATATTAATATTGTAGCCATTATATTTTACTACCTTTCGATTTTAATTGAAATTATTTATAGTATTGCTTTCACTGATACTATTGTTTGAAATTTATATATACAATATTTTTCCCTATCGTAAGGGAGTATTTTTTTATGTAGCTCTCTTAAACCAAATTATTTATTTACCGTAGCATTCACGTATATAAATAGGTGATCTTCATAGACTTAAAAACATAAGACCCCAAATTTACTTCCCAACAACGTAACTCGAAGGATAATGTTCGGTTAGCAATAATTTTAAGTAACAGTCATTAATTGTAAGATCGTAGTGGCCTTGTCCTAGGCGGATCGAATGGTATTCGTTAATATTAGAAAAGGTGTTGGTAATGTTCGTCACCTCTCGGAGTAGTTCTTGACTAGGCAGCTGTAGATGACCACGGTTTGCTAGAACGCCGTTCGACCCGCTATGTATCTCGCGCGCCTGGGCATCGCAGCGAGGTACACGTTTATCGCGCAGGGATATAGATTTCTCCTTCCTGTTTGCAGCTTTATTGTGTTCAGTCGATGTCATTTTCATCAAATCGAAATGCAGGCTAGAGTTTTCGAATAATTTCCAAATGCAGTGTTCACATGTTTTGGACAGGATTTCTCTGATGCAAATAATAATCTCGACTGAACGAGCCTTGCTAGTACTCTGTTACAACACTGCCAAGATAAGAGTTATTTATTTATCGCCGTCTTCCCTGCTACACCTTGTTTTGTTTAAACTGTGTTTCGCGTACACGTTACGTTTAACTTCTATGGTGCTTTTACTAAATTTAGTCGCGATGTACTTAACTGTGGTTATTGAATAGTCGTTATATATTATTGTCATGTTGAGGGGTCGTGTTTGTCACAAATTGTAAATACATTTAATGGGAACGTGTGACGAGAAAATATCCAAAATACGCTCTTCGCCTACTCGTCTAATCTCACAAACTATTCTTGTGGAGTGTAGAAGAATCTATTTTGTGTGGAAAAAATCAAGTATTTCTTTCTTGTGAGCGTTCTTAACGCAATTGTTTCAGACGAGGTATGTCGAGCTCTAGACGTAATTTTGTGAGGAATTACATCGCCGTTCGTGTGTTGCGGTTAGGGTATATTTCGCTTGAGTCATTCGCGTTGTGTCCGACAAAACGTCGTCTTTATTTGGTCACATTATTTCCTATCAGAGCCATGGAATTTAGTCACTTTTGACAGCTCACAGGGAAATGAATAGGATTTAGGTAGATGTAGGAGAAAGTGTTTTCGCGGTGAACGAATACCTCCATTTCGTTACCCGTCTTTCAGCAATAAAATATTTATAATAATAAAAAATACAAATGTATCCGTCTCTACTTATCTTAAACGAATCGCAATAATGTTCACGTTTGATAGACCTTAAGGTGCGGTGCGTTCATATTGTACGACTCTAAGTTATAAAAGGATCTTTGGGAAACTTGATAGTTGATATTCTGTACCTTCTGAAGTGCCTATTAGTTTTTTTTGGCTTAGAACTTTTACAGCGACTCAATACAATATGAACTCCTGAGTAACAATCAAGTGCAATATTAACTTAAGAATCGATGATCGCTTCTGACTCGGGCGCCCTCCGTGCCGTGACTAGAGTATCATTATAGCTGCCAAATATAATACTAGTATACACGGATATTATAGAAGTAACGTACCTATATGTTTACTGGTGTTAATAGTCCTGCTCATACTACATACTTACATATTCTTGTTTTACTTTACACTTGATATATTTTTAGATACAGTAAAATTTACAAAGTTTCGTAGTATTTTCCGATAATGAAATTGTATTGATTACTTTCTATGCACAGACCGTGGCCTTTCGATTGAGTAGGCTAGGTACGTAATAGAAAATAGCCATCGCCTCGAGTATGTACACTCTGACTGAATGAAAATTTTGCATGAGCGAAACATGCGTAAGACGTTTTGCGAACTGATTGTTGTGTACAATGAAACACAACGTATTAATAGTACATTACTGCAGACGCCGGGAAAGAAGCTTCGTATCACTATCCGAAGAGTCTATACCTACTCACCCGGCAAGCCCTTTTCACGGCCAGACATGTATAGTGCTTTTCTCAAACATGTAATGAAATAAATAAATAAAATCTCCTCAAATTCAAACTAATTTTCATGGCGGAATGCCGTGATGCTGTGCCACAAAGAGTAGAATGAAAATTAAAAAAAATTACTTCCCGGCCTAGGCCTTCAATTTCGTATGAAATTCCTTTCCTCTCGAGTTGATCCGCCCGAAACGTGGTACTTTGAAGCCTGATATAACCCACGACATTTCATTGCATGTTCGAGAAAATGTCCTTACCACACAATCGTAATTTCACGGTAAAGGATTCGCGATTGTCATATATTTAGGTACTATGTAGGTATCTTAAATGTATTGTATGTACGCGTAGTCTAAGGCATGTGTTGACACTGGCCTGCAAAAGAAAGTTAACACTCATAATTCATAAACGTTACAATAACTAAAACTGTTATACCTTCTTTTGCAGACCAGTGAAGTCCGATCTAATCAATCTTTTTCATTTAGTTTGTTAACTATGAGTAATTAGATTTACCGAGTTGGTAAAATAATTCTATATTTTTTCTGAAAAACGTATTCTACTTGAAAGTGCCATTAACTATTTCGTTGATGTTGATTAGAGAGATTGTAAGGTCTAGTTTAAATTATGGCAAAAAAACTACTTTATGAAACTAGTCGAAGAGTAAATGTTTAGTAGTTATTATTTGGTCATAAATAATAATCGTCGATAAATTAATTAGGGTAAAATACCCTTTCATTGGCACACAAAATACCAGTCATTGGCACCTAGTTTATGCAGAATTGTCATCAATATTGCCTTTAAATAAGATTAAACGTGCCCACAATTGGAAGAGTGCCGACAATAGGTAGGTTTTACACGGAATCAGAAAAGAAACAGGGAACCTTTAACTTAATCGCCTTTTTGTGCTATCTATACTTGAATTGTTGTAATTATAGTGAATATATACTTGTGTGCGATCGTATCACTGTTAGGTAAATACAAAAAATGGTCAGTTTGTCGATGCCCTACGTTCCACGCACGGTAATGCCACTAGGATGGAACTGACAACAATCGAAAATGAAACACTTGCCTTCGCAGTTTAAAATTAACTATTATCTTATTAAATCGTGTATATTTAGGATGTAGATAGTTACAAATTACCGTATTTTATGACACCTCCTTAGAAGAAGAGCAGACCAATCTTGTCTCTTTTGTGTTTTCATGTGTTTGTCTATGTATTCCATCTGATAGAGACTTTACGAAGACATCTCTGTTCGGCCATTTAGCATGATGTCTTGGCTCTTTAGTTATCTTCTAACGTTAGATTTTCATGAGCACAACGGTTAACCTTCCATTTCCAAATCTGCATTTTGATTAATGTATACTTCTATTATCCTACGGATACTAGAAATTGATATATCTTCCTTCGTTAGCAGTCGTAGAATCAATTGTTTCAAGCATTATAAGGTAAGGTCTCGAACATTGATTTGATACCATTTCTTATCAGTTTATAGATGTTGAATTAGTCGTGAATATTCTGTATAGTCGCGCATACATCTTCTGCAATAGTACCTATCAGGTCCGAATAACACTATACGTAACTACAGGTACTTATAGTGAAAACAGTGTAGGTCAAGTGAAATTAAATATTATGTGAATGTCATTTCACTTTGACAGGGAAAATCTTTTCTGACTTTCTCTATATAATTTCTCGTGTAACTTTGCAAATATAAGGCGCATTTTTATGTTTGGACTGTTCTTTATAATATAAGTAAAATTTTCATTTTATTATACCTACTGTGGTCTCGCTCTGTCCCGTGATTGCATTATCTAGAGTTCTTAAGATAAATAGTTAATGTAACTGGTGTAGTTTTGCCAATTAGATAATAAGAGTTAGCTTGTTGTAAAATCCGACTGCAGCTTCGATCACGACGTACGAGGTAGAGGGGGAGGGTTCGGCTGAACTTTCTAGAACGACAGATTACATTAAAACGTAAAATACATGTAGTTAGCAACTCGTGATCGTAACTTTAGCGTTCTACTTGTCTTATGTTTATTTACAAAATTCAGGTACCATTTGATACTTAGATTTTACGCCGGTGACGCATAAAAACGTTGATAAATTATATTGTGACCGGTAGCTACGTCAAGGTCGCGTGACCTGTCTTCTGTATACATCTAGCATTCATCTCCTCATTTACAAACGATTTCTAATCATAATAGTATCGTACGACTGACCTACACTCATTGTAAACGTATACGTGTATGTTATACAAGTATCTGTTATTTTTTATACTCTACTAATACTATTAATACGTTGATATGTCATATTTTTAAAATGTTATTTACATACCATTTACCGTTACTGTTCACTCTTTCGAGTCTTCCTGCTTTATACGCTTTTTGCTTCAAAATAATTATTTTACAACAATACGATTGAAGTACTGTATCCAAGATAATTAAACATTTTGATTGGCTGTTTTACTATTTATTATTTTATTATTTATACATACATTATAAGAATGTACACCTCTGTTCGATTCCATTGCATCTTTCTTTTACGAATGTTTATATTGTAATAAGTATTTTTAATTGCTCTTCCTAGAACTTTGTATGCCCTATCTTATAGCAAAATATTAATATACACTAGGAACTAAGAACTCTTACTCCGCTGATTGTGTTATTAATACCTAATGTCGGGCGGGACTACTTCCGCTGAGACAATTACAATTTGATGATTATTTGTTTTACATTTTTAATATTAACTATATTAGGTTTTGTTTGTAATCACTTTTTGTTGGAGGTAAAATTGTTTTCGCGGATGAAATTGATAAAACAGCTGTTCATTTTTAGGGTTTTATACTCAAAGAGTAAAACGGGACCCTATTACTAAGACTCCGCTGTCCGTCTGTCTGTCTGTCTGTCCGTCTGTCACCAGGACCAGGCTGTATCTCAACAACCGTGATAGTAAGACAGTTGAAATTTTAACAGATGATGTATTTATGTTGCCGCTATAACAACAAATACTAAAAACAGAATATATATATTTTTTTATATACACGGTGGAATTTAATCGGTGATCAGGAATCCAAAAATCTTAATTATCAATCTACACAGAAACCAATACGTGAGATCTCGTGCAATATAGCTCACAATCTAATTAATCACACTTAAATAACATCGGTAAAATGTACACTGACTGAATAAATGGACACCCTACTTTTATTGAAGGGAAGTTACTCGTAAGTGTACATACGTCAAGTGCTTGCTGGCTTTGGCGGGAAACTAGACAGATCAGACGTCAATAAATGAAACGTCATTAAACTTTTCAGACTAAACCATTAGTAGGGTGACAATAAATTTTAATAAATTTTTTATTTCAACTTAAAAATTAGTTATGATAAATAAAAACTTGGTTCCACTTAATTACTACATAAACGTGACCGCCATCGATTACTGAATTAGAAAAATGGGTTCCTGTTCACCGATTAAATTCCACCGTGTTATATATTTTTAATTTTTTTTTTCTTTTACAATTTTACACAAATCGGCTTAGTCTCAAACTAAGCAAAGCTTGTACTATAGGTACTAGACGCCGATAAACATACTTATATAGATAAATAAATACCTACTTAAATACATGGAAAACATCCATGACTTAGGAACAAATATTTGTGCTCATCACACACATAAATGCCCTTACCAGGATTCGAACCCGGGACCTCTGGCTTCGTAAGCAGGGTCACTAGTTCACTACCAACTAGGCTACAGGAGGCTCCCATACAACAAACGTGTTTTTTTTGCCGTTTTTATAAATAATGGTACGGAACCCTTCGTGCGCGAGTCCGACTCGCACTTGGCCGGTTTTTCTAGTATCATCCTTCCTGTGTTGAACGAACAAAGTAGATTAACCCTTTACCAGGCGAAGGGATATATTCCTCCCACTCCCACATCTTATATCGGTTACCGTAGTCAGGTTTTAACTCCAAACCTCCTACAAAATATTTTGTCAATCCCTGTAAATAACATTTTATGATCTTCATTCACAACACGCTTCTTAATCGCGTAATATATCTTTGGCAGCCGTTTAAATTCATTTGAACTCTAATTTCAGTAAACTACGGAGAAATTCAAACACTTTCCTTAATTTCTATGAATTAGAAGTACATTGGTCGAACAATTTTTTGATATTTTGTAGATTTTGAGTGTTAAAAGGTAAGGAATCGTAAACATTGCTAAATATTCATGCATTATTGTGTATGACCAGAATTAGGATGTGGGTTGACATTATTCCATGGCCTTATTAGAGTTTAACTGTGCGGGAGCTATTCTTCCCATGGCCCGGTAAATTGTCTTGTCGTGTCATAAAAACTCACGTAAGTAATAAAATAATTTTTGTGTTCAACCTAGAGCGAATTCATGTTTCGTAGGTAGTAAGATTTGGAGTTAAACCATGACTATGATAACCAATATAAGATGTGGGAGGAATATATCCCTTCGCCTGATCAAGAATATAATAAGACAAAATCGAATATGACAGTTAATTACTTAGACAGGCGATGGGATAACCGTACCCCACATTTTTATTTCTGGTTTAAAGGAACATCTCCTACTTTCGTAAACACATATTTTACAAGGCGTTCAATACGGTTGTAACAGTATATAAAGTACGTATGAAGACACGCTATTAGTTCTTAGGGGCCTGGTAAAGGGTTAAGAGATGTCATTAGGATCGTTCTTCAGATAGGATGGTCCCGCCCGACCTTAAATATTTGTACACCTATACAGACACCATCACATACATAGGTACACTATAGGTGTTCAAAAAATCGGCACATGCACCCTAATGCCTTTAAAATAGAGGTGTGTTCCGATGTTTGTGACGTGCTTGTTTGCTCCGATGTATGTGATGGCAGGCGCGGCTCACTAGCGATTTGTGTTTATCGCTACAAGTACATGCCGGTCGCCCCTTCGAAGGGCTCTATTCAGTAGCTGCCACGCGTTGGTACAGGACGCTCGCACGGGTCGCAGCGCGTTGCATGCGATAGAACGGGATGGCCACATTTAAGCACGTTTGGCGTACCTAAACAGGGAATTTGTTAACAGAGAACCTTCTGTACGTAGTACTATTACTTATTCTGTGGTGATGGCGACTGTACCAGTGGCGGCGCGTGAACATTATAAAATATGATAGGGCATTTTAGGCAAGCCGGTGGGAATTGGCTTGTATCGGCGCTGCCACTGACGTGTACACAAACACTCTTCAAATAATTAATTGCGAGTGCATTTTGTCCATGCAATAATTTCAATTAACATAACCAAGCGGTGTGATTCAAGTGATCGGCACATTTCTTATGATCTATAACATTAAGCGTCGCGCGCGACGGGTTGTGAATAGTACGAGTACGAATAGATTATATTCGGAGCTGCAGTGGGGTACCGTAGGGCCTGTAGTCGACCCATCCCATGCGTGCGAGCCGTCTGGGGCCTGCACTAACACGACAAGAGAATGAGCGTTTCAAGCGATGCCATCCCTTCCATGTTATTGATTAAAGGAAAGCGTAACTTCTGGCAGGAACAGAAGATAAGCATTATACAGTTTTTTACCCAGTCTTAAGTTGATATTTTTTGTACACTTTTGTTGGTAGGTAGGTTCTAACGTCTACGTACTAACCTGTTAACACTAACGTCCATTTTGTGTCAAAAGATAATTGGGCTTTGATCATAGCGCTTTCAAGATCAAATTGCAGGTCAACACGGCGATACCACTTATTTACCATCATGGTGTGTGCCTACTCTTCGAAGTATCTTCCACTCTATCGTATGACGTTGTACACACGGTGTTGGTACAAATTGTTGATTTTATTTCGCATTTATTCTTCGGCGTTTCCTGATAATTATTAATTAATGTTGTATTCCTGTATCATCACATTATCACAATTTTATCATATTTTAACTATTTAAATATTGTGCCAATCGGTACATGGGTGTATGTTAGTGTAAATAACTTTGGATGGCAATTTCGAGAATTGTAGATTATAACGATTATAATTTGTTTGTGGGTATTTTTACGTTTGGATTAGATTGTGTTGGCGGTATAAATATCTAAATCATGCAATGTTGTTATTCTTTTGTTGATATGCATGTTAGTTTTAAGTCGCACTCATTGAATCTGAGCAAAGATCTGATTGTTATCTAGAATTTGTATAAATGATATTGTACTAGCCGATTTTTTTTGTCTACGTTAATATATTATAATTCCTATGTTATTATGGTTGGATTTATTTTGTTATATTCTATAATTTGTGCTGCAACTTGCTTCGTGAAGGTCGGGAACGTACTGAATTGGTTACTGCTTGATAGGTTCAAATGCTTAATAGTCATAGAAGCATTGGAACAAGTTAACTTGGGTCTAAAGTCTCATATATTGACAGTGTTTTAGCTTCACGCGAGGCGGACCGCGCAACATTAAAATAATACAAGTACCTTGAGGAGTGCTGATGTATGAGTCCTGAGGCACTCTCCGCGGCAGGCATTAAAGGGTTATTTGATATTTTCCCCTTTGAAAACGAAATGGGTTGCTGTGTTTTATTTGAATGGTATTTCGTTGTATGATAAAATGATGTCCACCGGAGTTATGTGAAATCGTTTGTATGCCTATTTATACAGCCCTCGTTTGAGTTTAATCTATATCTTAATTTGATGATACTGATTTCAAAGAATGAATATGAAAACTAAATCATTTTGCACTAACGTGCTCCGACCGCTATCTGGTAGCTGTTGCCCTGGTTAAGTCCAGTATTGTAGAAAAGTGTTGACGCTTGAATATGATGTTTGGAAATTTCCAGAGCATTTTCTATTTTTATGCGTAATGAGAACATAGTCAAAGCCACTACAGATATTATCAAACCGCGATTAGAATAGTCTTGGCGGTGACAGTTTTGTCATATAAATACGTCAAAGTTTATAAGAACTGACAGCTATTCCAAGTGTACCTAAACTTATCGCGGTTGAATAATACCTAACTGTGCGTGTATTGCAAGTTTTATTGCAGTTGATTGCTTTATCGCATTAAGTTCACATTCTTGTCGCTACTCATTTTGATGACAAAATAAAAAAAAAATGGTTTTTCAATATTCGACATGAGAACTCTGTCATAAACTGAGAAAAATACCTACTCTGTGTTTATATTTTGTACCAATGTTCAAATGAGTACTTATTTATGGAAGTATTTATCTTGTTGAAATGTGTAGTTCTGGGCGGCTTACACTCTCTAATAGTTCTAGTCATTTATAATTCCTCCGTGTTGTATCGATACATAACAAGTATGCCTGTTTATGGGTAGACAATATAATATTAATCAATATGAATGTTAAACAAATATATATAGGTGAAACTTATATCTATTAAATTTGATGTCTGTTCTAAGTCGTGGTTTTATTTTAATACGTCGTCCTGACTGATTTTCACATCTGCTATTCAGAAAATAATAATTGTTGCCCTCAAATGAGGGATCAAAGTTGTACCCTTTCCTCCCTGATCCTGCTATTCAGAAGTCATGTTGCCCTCAAATGAGGGATCAAAGTTGTACCTTTCCTCCCTGAACCTGCTATTCAGAAGTCATGTTGCCCTCAAATGAGAGATTTCTATTTTCTTCATAGAAGGTTTGAAAAGTAGTATGTATCACTCGGTAGCAAAATTCTTTCCGTTTTGTGCGTAAACACTTGAATCCCTCGTTACGCTCTAAATTGTACATTTGAATCCCTCAACGCTCAGGATTCTATATACCGCCCGCGCCGTGAATATATCATTTTGCTCCCTTGAGATACAATCTACTAATAAATCGTTCATGTAGGTAAGTATTCTTTAACGGTTCGCCTTTGTTACCTAGACCTAAATTTGACTTACCGATGTATAATTTTAGAGACAATGGCAATTTATACATATAATAAAGCTGAAGAGGGTGACAAGTCTGTACATAGAAGATATTCCGAAAAAAGTTGACTGGGGATACTTAGAATCGATAACAGAACACGTTCCAACAGTTTTTAGAATTTTTGTCTGTTTGTCTGTTTATCTGTTTCTCTGTTTATGTGACCGCGCATCACGTGAAAACGGCTGAACCGATTTAGATAAAATTTGGCATAGAGATAGTTGGAGTTATCTAAGGGGGTGTAATTTAGATGAAATTTGGTATAAAGATAGTTTGAGTCATGAGGAAAAACATAGCATAGTTTTTATCCCAGAATCATTTTCCTTGGGGGGGAAGTTCAGCCAGTTCAGTCCAGCCGTTCTATTGACTGCTGACGGCGTATGTTCCATAAAATTTTGGGCTGACTATGTTAGTCTGGTTTTAGGTACAGTGGCGGAATGAAAAGGTTGATCGCAAGCACATGTTACCTTTTTAAACTGTGTATCAGACGAGAGTGATGTACTTATTGAAAACTAGCTGTTGCCCGCGACTTTGTCCGCGTATAGGGTAGAGGAACCAAAAGATGAACACCACCCAATAGTTGAACGTTTTGTCGTAAAATTGAAATAAAAAAATCGCGATACATTTTACGCCTTCGGGATATTTTTTTCCTAACGCATCATCCCTTTGCCGAGGCTGGCATTTAAACTTCCATACAGTTCCCACACACACACGGCTGTGAGCGGTTGTCGCGTCGAGGTCTCACGCCAAAATCACCGTTTGTATGGAGATTTACTTAAGGAAAGCGCTCTTAAATTTAAGCTCTAAATTATGTATAAAATTGAATAAAACGTCTACATGGATTGTTTTGCGTGATATAGATTCTTGATTAATGCCTTTAATGGATTATCTATCACAAATTGCGTATTTATTGTTAATTTAAGAGATATTTAGCGTTCAACTAACGGTTCCAACTTTTTGTACCTGAGCCGATAGATGAACGGTGTTCATCTACTGGGCAAGGTATAGTTTTTTCAAATGCTTATATAAATTCTTATTGAAAAGGTACATAAAACTTTTATGGCTCAAATTAATTGTTTTTTAACTATTGATTTTTGAACCAAAAGTTGAACGTGAGTATCCATTCGCAACACGGTTATTTTGGGCTTTGTTTTACTATGAAAAGCACGATTGTTCAACAAAGAACCGCTGCCCAGAAGATGAACGAATAAAATTTGATCGTTCAACTTTTGGCTTCGATTCCAATAAGTGAACGCTCTGTTAAATTTAGTCCGTTCATTCCTTTGCCATCGTGCCCTATACATGAACGAACAAAATTTATTCGTTCAAGTTTTAGGCAAGGGTTAGTACAATGAACATCTTAATAACAAAGATACGTTATAAATATGAAATCTGACTTATACGTATAAAACCCAACAATTTATCTATTTTAATCTGATGATAAATTAATAAAAAAATGTTTTAATGATTAATATGTAAAAAATAATCTCTTATAATTGTAACCATATGAAAAGGGTACATTTGAACTGTTTTATTCTGTGTTTAGTATCAATATTGTGATTGGTAACTAGTATAAATTGCTATAACAATGATTATATAATAACTAGACCAAAAGTCAGAGGCTGCGCGGTGTTACGTTTTTCTTCGTTCAACTATTGGTGTCAAAATGTTCAACTATTGGGCACAGTGTTCATCTTCTGGGCAAAATGACATACTTCAGCATAAAACCATTTTTAATAAAATACTGTATTGTAATAGGATGGTTTAAAATAGTCATATCCAATCTCGACTATATACGAAATCGTATAAAAAAATTAAATGTAAACAAACTAAATCACCACTCCTCGAAAAAAAATTGTAAAGTTGGGATAGTCGCTTAAACGTTCATCTTTTGGTTCCTCTACCCTAACATGTTATCGTCTAAATGTTTGTTAAAGGAATGAATTAAATAAAAACATTGAAATTAATTTTCTACCTAGACTTTTAGAAAACAATCTAAAACCGAAGTTACAAATCTCTTACTTTCAAAATCTCTTGCTCTCTATACACACTAAGAACCCTCTCTGAACCCTCATAGTAAACAGTCTGAAACCGTAGTTACAAATTTCTTACTTTAAAAATGTCTTGCTCTCTATACAAAGTTCGAACCCCCTTTTAACCTTCTTAGGCGATGAATTAAAAAAACGCTGAAATAAGTTTTGTAGTCTAAACAGGCTAAGATCGCAGTTACAAATATCATACTTTAAAATGTACTTGCTCTCCATACAAACTTTTAACGCTTTTCAGGGAAAAATTAAAAATAAAACACTCGGTTTTTTTATTGTAATAGGTAAGTATTTTTTCTACAAACTATCTAGTCTCTAGCTAAAAAAAAGTGTTTCCCATACGAACCTTGCACCCCTTTTTAACCCCTTAAGGGGTGAAATTTTCCAAAACGCTGGCAGTAGGTATTTTTTTGTATTTTAATAAGTAGGTACTTAATCTTTCTACAGAGTTTTAAGTTTCTACCTAAAAAAAAATTTTCCTACACAAACATTGCACCTCTTTATCCCCCTCTTAGCGGGTGGAAATTTTCAAACCACTGAAAGTAATTTACCTATATATTTGTATTCTAATAAATAATCTTTCTACACAATTTCATGTCTCAAGCTCAAAAAAAAAGGTTCCTCCATACAAATTTTCACCTGTTTTAATCACCCTTAGGGGTGGAATTTTCCAAAACGCTGAAAGATCTTTATTTGTATTGTAATAAGTAATCTTTCAGCAAAGGTTTGTCGCTTGCGATCTTTTTAAAAAGGTTTGAGATTCTAGCTCAAAAAAATCCCCTTTACCAACATTGTACCCCTTTTTCATACCCTTAGGGGTGGAATTTTCCAAAACGCTGTTTTTTTTTATTTGTATTGTAATAAGTAATCTTTCTACAAACTTTTAAGCTTCTATCTCAAAAAGAAGTTTCGCTCATACAAACTTTGCAACCCTTTTTAACCCCCTAAGAGGCTGAATTTTCCAACACGCTGGCAGTACTTTATTTGTATTCTAATAAGTAAGCAACGAATTGAGTCTCTTGCTAAAATAATAAAGTTTCCCCCATACAAAATTTGCACCCCTTGTTTACCTTAGGGGCAGAATTTTCCTAAACGTTGAAAGTATTTTATTCGTATTTTAATAAGTAATATTTATACAAAATTTTAAGTCTCTAGCTATAAAAAATAAAATTTCCCCCATACAAACTTTGCACCCCTATTTGACCCATTTAGGGGTTGTATTTCCAAAAATCTCTTCTTATCCGTTGCCTACGTTGTATAAGGTAGTTCTGGTGTAAATTTCAACGCTCTAGCCCCAGTAGTTTCGGCTTTGCGTTGATGAGTGAGTGGGTGAGTCAGTCGGGGCATTTATATGTAGGTATAGATAGATAGAAGATGACGAAAATCCCATTCAAATATCTCAAAACCATTTTAATGTCGCTTGTTAGAATGAGAAAACGATCGGGGACTGTGACGTCAAGATCCTCGAGCGTCATAGTAAAAAACAATCGTTTCATTTGAAGGTGCGTTTTGTGATAAAGGGACAGAACATAAAACTTTGGAACTTAGTGATTACTTATTTATATACCTAACCTCTTGCGTTGATTTTTTCTCTATTATCCTTTTTTCGAGAAAATACATTATGATTATTTTATTTAGTGTCTACCTACAGCCGGGTCCGCTGCACCAATGTTTTCCATGTTTTTAAACATCTAACATGTTTTCAGTCAGGTTCGGCAAACAAATAAGGTTTTGTTTTGATTGGCAAAACATGTTTGACGTTTAAAAACCACGAAAACATGGCGCAGCGGACGCGGCTTACGGGGTGTAGTTTCGATTCCAGAGGGCCTACCGGGAAATGCATTCGAAGTTTCTCCTCTCTGTCATACTTACGAGTTCGTACTTAAGTGCGACAGAGAGGGAAAACTTCGAATGCCGTTCGCGGTAGGCCCTCTGAGCTATAACCACGAACTTCGGAATTCGAAAATATTCGGTTATCTCTATCTCTATCGCACTAACAATACTCGAGTGACAGGGATGCAGTTATACGAACTTCGAGTTTCGATTTTCGTGGTAGCGCCGTAGGCACTTTGGCAGAATGCGCAAAGAACGCGTGCCATTGCCATTTAAAAAAAACAAATTTTTGTTAATACATTTTTTGAAATTACGCCATAATGCGACATTTGCGCATATAAGTTCTCATATCACAATCGAATATTTTTTTATGATTTAACTTTTGGCATGTGTATCCTAAAGGTCTATCGTAGACTGGATTTAAATTATTAATAAGTGAAAGGCAAAGCAATTCCGCCATTTTGACGAAAATTTGACGTTTCTTATAGCTGACAGTTGGAGCAACGTTTGATTTCAATAAAAATAAATGAAAAATTAAATGAAGTCGTATATTTCGGAAAATTAATTAATTGTCGCAGTCGGATAAAAACTATCCTAAGTTGCAGCTAGAATAATAATGTACCTACATAAAATGTTTCATATTTTTCCGTTCATGGGATGCTGAGAACATTCGTACCACACAAAGCTTAGTTTCAAACTGGCCGGTTTTTTTTTTAATTTAGAGATTTATTATAAGTGGAGATTATGTTCAATTGTTTGACAACAAAGTTCAAATTTACTTATAGGCCAGTCCGTAGAGTATATCTTTGTTGCAAAAGGTGGTGTAGAAGATTTTGTTTTTTAATATTGTTTACATCGATACAACCCAGCAAATATCAAAAATGGTTACACGAGATATCTTGGGACAACTTTTGGCAGCCACAAATCTGGGACTTTTTTTGGTTTCTCACTGGGGAATTAAAGAACATGAAATTATGAGTCTAATGAGTACCAATACATATTAATTCAGTTCAGCGACATAGTAGAAAACCATGGTCGAAAACGAGGCTTTCCTCAAGTTTGTAAGTTATTTCAAGATAGTCGTTTTTAGCTTCTGCGTTTCAATTATGAATTTAACAAAGGTTTTAGCTCCTCAATTGTAGGAATTTACAGAATCGACAGTAATTTCAGCATTAGTATCATCATAACTGGTAATCGAAGAGCTGGTAGTTTTCTCGTGCAACGCATCAGCATAGCAGTTCAGTGAGGAAATACCGCCAGCATACTCGGTAGAGACCTAGAGGCCTAGAGGGCCTTTTTAGGGTTCCGTAGCCAAAATGGCAAAAACGGAACCCTTATAGTTTCGTCATGACTGCCCGTCAATCCGTCTGTCCGTATGTCACAGGCATTTAACTCGAAAACTATAAGGTGTATTTGAATAAAATTTAGAGGATAGGTGTATTTTATTAGCCGCTACGTAATTCTAAAATGAAATGACAAAAAAAATATTCAGAAGCCTAAAAACCACTATCTTGAAATAACTAACAAAGTTGAGGAAAGCCTAATTTTCGACCATGGTTTTCTACTATGTCGCTGAACCAAATTAGTATGCATTGGTACTCATTAGACGCATAATTTCATGTTCTTTAATTTCCTAGTGTGTAACTTTTCGCTAGGATGCACCGTATAGAAGCTACAAGTGAGAACCCAAAAAAAGTCTCGAGGGTTTGTGGCTGCCAAAAGTTGTCCCAAGATATCTCGTGTAACCATTTTTGATACTTGATCAGTTGTATCGATGTCAACAATATTTAAAAAAAAAATCTTCTAGGTAGGTTCACCACCACTTGCAACGTACCCCGGGGTGCTTTGAACCCCTACGGACTGGCCTATTAGACGAATTTTCCTTGACTTTTAATAGTTGAACTAAAACCTTTTTATTAGTTTGATCTTGCCATTACGTTGTGTCAAGTTTGATAAATCTAGCTAATGATTAAATCCTCTTCGTTTGAAATTATTAAAACTATAAATGTGAGTAACAGGTCCTGTCAATGTCATCATTGCTATTTCTTGTATAAGTTTTTTTTTCTTTTTTTAACTCGTTTTCCAAAATTCAAAGAGGTGTAGTGAAATGACATTCATTTTGACGGAATGTGTCTGACAATCGGTCGATAAAGCAGATAAGTACTGATAACTTATACTGAGCAAGCAAAAACAGATCTTAAGGTGATCAACCTTTTCATTCCCCGACTGTACTATGAACTTGCTATGAACTACTTGCACGATTTTTTTTAGATTTTATAATACACTTTTTTTGCAACCAAATTTTTTGACGTGTTTAGCGGGCTGCTGACGCGTACTGTTTCAATATTCTGCAGACTGACTAGGTATGTCCGCATAGTTTGTTAGTTGTCTTACTATCGACAGACAAATTTTCAGATTTTATAAAACAGTTGCGACGTAGGTGTTTTTTTAACAAGTTCGGAACCACCCCCACGCCAGTTGTCCCAAAAACTGGCTGACTGACGGCAGGCTATTGATATTCGAGCTATTTATGACCTAATATTAAAATATCAGCCTTTATAAAACTGTTGCAGTTTTGGTCCCTCAGCCCTCAGTCTAGATCAGAAGTTGCTTATCAGTTAATCAATCAATCAATCAGTCAATATAATGTATCAATTATAAGTATTATAACTTCACGAGAAAACATGTTTGTGTCAAACAAACAATGCTTTTGACGAAATAATAGGACATTGTTTAACAAGGGGCGTACGAGAAATATTGCAAACGAGAGTTTATCAGGAGCCCGACGCCGTAAGGCGGAGGGCTTTTGATGACTCGAGTTTGCAATATTCTTACGCCCGTGTTATACACAATGTTTTTCATCACATTTGCGAAAAAATAAATAACCAAAAAAGACAGAAAACCTATGTTTTATACTAGCGCATCAATCAAATGTTGACGAGATTGACAACTTCACTTCCAGATCAGTGCGAGTGGAGGGCGTAGCTTCAATATTTCAACCAATCACAGAGCCTGCTTGATTATATTTTCAACCAATCACAGAGCAGAATTCTTGTCGCTAGCGGCCGTCCAGATTTGCTTAACCAATCAGATCACACACAAGCTCATAACTCCCATGTGTCATTATTTCCCGCGGGGACAATTTAGGCCATTGTCCTTCTGTATACAGGCAAGGAATTTATGAGCAAGTTTGATGAAAAATTAATAATTATCTTAAAATAAAACACATAAGTTTTAATAACGAAATATCAAGCGCCAATATTGATTTACTTATGATAAACAACGGTTGGTTTTTTTTTTTTTTTTTTTTATTGGTGAAAAGGGGCTTGTCGCCAGGCGAGCATACCGCCCCGTAAGGGCAACAAAATATCTACAAAAAATAGAAACTTATGTTCTAGATTTAAACGCTACTTCCGTTAAATAGTACAAAATCTCGGCTTCAACCGATATAGGAAAAGACAAAATACTGTTAATATATCCAGTGTCTAACAGTTTCGTGTCGAACCAAGCTGCTCTCACAGCCTCGCTCCGGACACACTCCAGCAGTATATGTACAACATCTTCAACTCATTACCGTTTGGAGAGGGGACTTTTCTCATCAAATACGCAAACTTATTTGATGGAATGTGGCCAGAACGTAACCTGAGCGCAGTTTTTAATCGGTTTCTGTTATATGGGGCCTGGTCAATCCATGGATAGTAAGATACTTGAGGCTGGATAGTTCTAAACAACGGTTGGTACTTGGATAAAACCTACAAGCGCGAGGTTTCTTAGTTCGAGAAGAATTCATTGCGACCCGCAAAGATATGTGTACAGATTGGTGAATTTTTGTGAATATAGGTACTTACTGTGATTTGGAAATTAGTATGAAATAAACAGTATGAAATATTTGTTCTCCTTTTATTATTTCATACCTAAATCGGATTAGTTTTAGATTGTGTAAAGCAATTTTCTGTTCATGCAGTGGGCCCAACGACGTCCCTAATCATAATTTATCGATATCGATAAATTTGGGTTCTAATATTATCGATATCGATAACGTTAAGTACTACAACCCTACTATCGTCCTCGTTCGTTAGGTTGGTAAGTCTACTTCCGTACTAGCGTTTATATTTATTGGTATTGTGTTATTTCAAACTAGCTAAAATTCGAATGAGTTGTCATGTCAAAATCAAATGACAATGTCACTGTCATCCAAAACCTTGTTCGAAGTCCCGTCTCTTATTTATATTCTCTTTGATAATGTATTCTCTAATAAATATCAAATTGGGACGAAATGGAAAGTTTTGCGTCTTTTGGCATAAGATAAATTTTGCCTATACTGACGTGGGTCGAACTACTCAACGGATTTTGATTAAAAAACCATTAACTAACGTAGCAAATCCTGAAAGTTATAATATTTACATTATAATCGCTTGAAGGGGTCAAAATGTTGTCAAAGGGGTCAAAGGGGTGAACTTTGTACGGGGGAGCGATGTTTAAGCATAGGTACGCCTGAAACAATATTTTTTAAATAGAGACTTAAAACTTTGTAGAAAGATTAGTCATTAGAATACAAATAAAGTGCTTTCAGTGTTTTAGAAAACTCTACCCCGAAGGGGGTAAAAATAGGGGTGCAAAGTTGGTAAGTGGGAAACTTTTTTTTGAGCTAGAGACCTAAAACTTTGTAGAAAAATTAGTTATTAGAATACAAATAAAGTACTTTCAGCATTTTAGAAAATTCTACCCCTAAGGGGGTAAAATAGGGGTGCAAATTTTGTATGTGGAAAACTTTTTTTTGAGCTAGTCACCTAAAACTTTGTAGAAAGATTAGTTATTAAAATACAAAGAAAGTCCTTTCAGCGTTTTGGAAAATTTCACCCCCAAGGGGATAAAAGGGGGTGCAAAGTTCATATGGGATAAACTACTTTTTTTGAAATAGAGACTTATAACTTTGTAGAAAGATTAGAAATTACAAATAAAGAACTTTCAGTGTTTTAGAAAATTCTACCCCTAAGGCGGTAAAATAGGGGTGCAAAGTTTGTATGGGGAAAAACAATATTTTTTAAATAGAGACTTAAAACTTTGTAGAAAGATTAGTCTTTAGAATACAAATAAAGTGCTTTCAGCGTTTTAGAAAATTCTACCCCTGAGGGGGTAAAATAGGGGTGCAAAGTTTGAATGTGGGAAACTTTTTTTTTTGAGCTAGAGACCTAAAACCTTGTATATATATATAAAAGGCAAAGCCCTGACTGACCCACTCACTTAAATCAACGCCCAACCCAAAACGTTGAACCTAGAAAGCAGTTTTTTTTCAAAATAGGCGGTTTATATAACGGAAGTACCCACTAAGAAGGGTTTTTGAAAATTCCACCCTTAAGGGGGTAAAATCAGGGCTGAAAATTTATATTTATGGGGATGGAGTAAACTTTTAAGTGAGAGACTTGAAACTTTGTGTATGGACAAAGAAACAATTACAATACAAGAAAATTGGTTTTAGGGTTTTGGAAAATTCCACCCTCGAAGGGGTAAAAAGGGGGTTGATAGTTTGTATGGGTATGGAGTAAAATTTTAAGTGAGAGACTTGAAACTTTGTGTATGGACTCCTTATTACAAAGTTAGCCTTGTCCAAGATATTTGTCCAATGTGCATTGCGACTCAAATATTTAAGCAAAATGTGAGACGCAACCACATTGGTCAAAGATCTTGGACAAGGCTAACGAAACTTAGCTCTAAAGCTGCGTCCGCTGCACCAACGATTTCAATGTTTTTAAACATCTAACATGACTGTTATCCGTCAGTTTCGGCAAACAAATAGGGTATTGTTTTGATTGGCAAAACATTTTTGACGTTTAAAAACCACGAAAACATGGCGCAGCGGACGCGTTAATGTCTGTAATTGCATATTTTCAGTTACAATAAGCCCGGTGCATTCCGGGTTAGCGCAGTGCAGGCAGCGTAGTTACGAGTATAATATAAGGTTTAAGGGTCATTCTACTTTTTACTGCAGGTTTTTGTTCCCCCGGTAATGAGAACCTGAAACTGCCATTTTCTTAATAAAATAAAATAAAAACGTACATTGAAATTTGAATCATTTGTATATCGTCGGGTGACAAGCAAAAGTCACTACCAAAACTGTCACTGCTCTTCAAAACCTCGTATCTCGATACGTAGTCCATATCGAGATACGACCTTTGATTTAAGTAGGTATTTGTTACTTAGTGAGTTTTGCTTGTCACCTGACGATATTTTAAGACTAGCTGTTGCCCGCGACTTCGTCCGCGTAGAACTTGTTATCGTGTAAGAATAGTAGGTACATTATGATACAAGTGAGATATGTTGATCATTACATCAGAGGCGGAATTGTATGATAATAGAGCCGAGGATGTAATTATCAAAGCTCACGCGTGTCATACCTACGACGTTTTTCAACAAATTTGCGAGGAAAAAATCCTTTTCATAAACTGAAAATGTTACAGGCTCCTAAGTTGTTTCCTTTAGTTATTAATGACAACAGGTTATTACTCACATACATTTGCACATCTCCAAGAATGTACAGTGGCGTCAATTCTATTTATCACTTTTCTATTCACCACGAGTCAACATTTTTTAATAATAACCAAACACGCATCATCAATGTTTACAAATATTTGTATTACTTATAAATAATGGCGCGCAACAATTTTTTTTCGTGAAGTTCGCGCAGTGCGCCCGCAGCGAGTCTTAGATGAAATCTCTAAACAGCCAATACAAAATAAAATAAATATTTTGTTATTCAATATAAATTCATGTAAAATGTTATCAAAAGTAAATAATTTTACTAAATGAAACGTTTCTATATCATATCCAAGAAGAAATAATCAATTAATTCACAAGAAGGATTTAATTTGTTTAGTCGAGCGAGTAAGAATCCATTTGCCGAGAATTAAAAACAAACCTGTATAACCCGGTCAATTTAAGAATGCGCCGAGTCCATGCAATACACGTTGCTGCAAAGTGCCAACGTGTCTTAATCGGGATATAAACATAACTACACGAGTGTCGTAATGTTATAAAACACGCGTGTTTAATACCCAGGATTATGAGCCTAAAAGCGGCACAATAAGAGGCACGTTACGAGCAAATGTGTTGAAATATTTTAAGGGATGATTAAGCGTTCATAGCCCGGCGGCGCCTACGTATCGGAAACGATAACGCAGGTCAAGCAAAGACGGCAGGGGTCAGTCTTTGGATGGGTGGCCGCCTGTTTGAGTGGTTACTATAAATGAGCGCTTCCGTGCTTTGGAAGGCACGCTAAGCAGTTGATCCCGGTTGCTGTCTATGACAGTAGTCGTTAAGCCGAGTTAGAGGCCTTCGGGCGGCTTAAGAACCTCTAACAGTCGAGTTGCCCACTCACTTGACAAAGGGGGGACAACTGTCACTTGCGTCCGCAGGAGCTACCTACCACAACCCTGCACGTGTCCCCTGGGTGGTACTAAAGAGTGACAAACTCAAAAAGGCCAAAAATAATATATGCCATACGATTAAATAAATAAGGGATGATTTCCGAGATAATACCTATCCTAGTTATATCATTTCAAGGGTCTCAAATTATCTCTACGCCAAATTTCATCTAAATCAGTTCTGGGTTTAAGCGTAAAAGGTTCAAATTTGTAAATATAAATTTAAATGCCTGTTTTTTACAAATATCAATATTTCATGTATTATCAACAGACTATACTAAAATAGTGAGCATTAATTTTTATTGTAATGGTCAATTCATAAAACTATTATTACAGTACTTACTTATTTGCAAACGACTTAAAAATAAAATAAAATCACAGAAACGTATCAAAACTTTGCCCTTTAGGCAGGGTGCCCATCACACAGGCAGCATTCCCGCGTTGAATAGCAATCGCTATTCTTTGAGCGAGAAAGCTGCCTGCGCGAGGGTCACCCGTTGCGTCCCTCAACCGCTTGCTGATCTCCTTGTGGAGCCCACGCGCGCTTTTTCCCCAAGGGCCGAGTGTCTCGACGCCAAATGCGACAAAGTCGTACTGGGCGCCGAGACAGCTATATTTCCCGACCTTGGATCGCTCTCGGGCATCCGCCGCTGCCCCGGCTAGTTTGGACGTGACTGGCAAGTAGGACGCTGCCAACGTATCAGCGCAAGTAGCGTCCCACACCAGTGCACGGCCCATTCGCCAGGGGATCAACGTCATCCCGTCCGGACGCTTGCCGTCGTCCCGTACAATCCGAGGCTCAAGAGCCACGGGGACGCAGGCGCTGGCAAGCGCCCTTCTCAAGATGTCAAAATACTAAAATTGTTTTTTTTTCAATTCTGACGAAAACAAAATCGACAACTATAGAAAAAAATTCCCAACTAG
The DNA here is from genome assembly GCA_963854355.1 of Epinotia brunnichana. Classification (NCBI taxonomy): domain Eukaryota; kingdom Metazoa; phylum Arthropoda; class Insecta; order Lepidoptera; family Tortricidae; genus Epinotia; species Epinotia brunnichana. Next base: position 41,378,064 of record OY977936.1, on the reverse strand, counting down.
GATTACCTAAAGTATGCTTTGTATGTATGTGTAGGTACTGGTTCTACACGCACACATACATAGTTAGTTTCGGCAGCATTAAAAGATGGCGCTATCAAACAGGTTTCCATTAAACGCTTCAAGAGGGCACTCTTTACCTATATATTCCAATTCTTACTTTACTCTTTGGACACCTATCACCCAGTAGGTAATTCTTCAAAAAAAAGTTTATTTGCCTTTCATGCTTATTTCAAAATTGAATCTTTCAAGTACGTAGTGTTTATATTCTCTTTGACAGTGACATTATCAACCAAAGAATAAACAATCAATCTTATCAAATGTAACTGTAACCAAAAATATACATATTTTATAAATTTATGTAAACATAAAAATTGAAAAGTAAGCTGTCCAAAATGCTTAGGCAATGCAAATTCCTGTATCGGATCTCGCCCTATTTAATTCCGAGGGCTAATTTCCAAAACTACGTAATGTCTGACCCACTAGCACAGTTGGAATCAGAATGTGAGAAATGCTGTTACACGCCCAGAGTACCGCCTAGGAAGGTTTGTGGTTGAAACAGATATATTAATCACGTGGCCCAATTCTATAGCATATCTTCTTACACTAGGGTGTAGCCACCTGATGATGTCGTCCTGACCGATTTCGGCCAGAGCGACCGTGTATTCTGGCTTTGGTATTAACAATTATTATTACTAGAGTGGTGTTCATCTACTCTCTGGTGCACTCTCAAGTGGCATTATGTACCCTATCTTTCTCGCAAAAGTGCGAGCGCACTTGGTGCAAGTTAACACTCCACCGACGTAGTTGTGACTGATGGCTGCTGGTGGGCGAGTCAAGAGCTCGTCTCGCTTTTTATCGAGCTCTTTGCGACGCTCAGTTTCAAAGTCGTTAACCTGCTCATAGATGAGCCGTCGTCATTCGGGCCGTCGTGCTTCTTTCACCTCCCACTCAGAGGGAGCTTGCGCGAGGGCTGATTTTGCAGCTCTTCAAGTGTCTTTTCAGAACATTTTTGTAACGAAGCGAAGGTAGGTTCTGGCCACCACACTTACGTTTACCATTCTTCAGTTCTGAAAAGAAAATGCGCACACCACCACTCACATCGCCACTCTGTCATCCGACATTCGCGGCACGTGTCCATACCACCGCAGCTGTCACCTCATCAGGTACACCTCGATGCCTCCGACATTTGCACGCCTCAGGACTGTCGTATTTCTAACGCGGTCCGTCCATCTGATATTTGAGGTGGAATCTATCGAGTGTGCTGATGTGCTTGCACTCTGTGTACCGAGCATACAGGTACACGACCCATGTCTCGGAGGAGTACAAGAGATTTGGCAGCACGATGGCCATATGCACGCTTATTTTTGTGGTAAGTTTAAGATCATGGGACCGAAAAACCCTGGCTCGCAATTTGCTGTAGGCACCAGCCGCAGCACCTATTCTGCCATTTATTTCCAATTCTAGGTCTTACTTAGTGGTAACTGTGCTCCCAAGATACTTAAACTTTTCCACTTGTGGTAATACTTTTCCGCTGATGGTCATATTACTAGGCACGTTGTGAGAGACATGTTGGCCATAACTTCCGTCTTTTTCACATTAATTTTAGGGCCAAACCTAGTACAAGCATCTTCAAGATTAGAGATTAAGCTTTGCAGGTCTTCCGCAGTATCTGAGGTAAAGCATAAATCATCCGCGTACATTATTTCAGTCATTACCTACTGCATGAGACACTTTAGCACGGGATAGCGGGAAAAAGCTCAGATTGCTCACGATTGACAGATACGCAGCACTACATGTCATCGTGCAGAAGCCGTTAAAGTTTTACGAACTAGTCGGGCATCCCAGTTTTGACAATATTACTCAGATAGCTTCCCGAGGGACTATATCGAATGCCTTCTCAAGATCAACGAAACACAGAAAAATTGGTTGACTTTGCTCTCGGCTCTTCTCATGTAGCTAGCGGACTGAGAAGATAGCTTCGCACGTCCCTCAGTCCGATCGGAAGTCAAACTGGGTTTCAGGCAGAATGGATTCTGATAGTTGCAGTAGGCGATTTCAAAGTATTCTGGCAATTTTGCCATTTGGTAGCCACCTATAGTGTATATGTCGATTCAATCAAAGTAATTTGACATTTATGGTCATTACATTACCTATATCCTGTAGTTGAATCACAGTAGAATCGACGGACAATAGAGGGACATGAGCCACAACATTAAAGACACTAATCAACATACCTGTGCTAACTCGGGGCACCTATACTAATAGTCTATAGGCAATATCGCAAAAAGTCGTCTCCTTCACGATTTTCGTGGACACGTCTTCCATATGGCTAAAACTGGTATGGATGTGTTCCGTGTTGTCTCCGGAGTACGAATCTACCGGTTTTAGTTATGGCAGAGGGGCAGGGGCATAGCTGTGACGTCACAAAGATGGCGGCCGACAGTCATCGATTTTTGTTCACATCTCGAGTTTTATTTTACTGATCGGTTCGTGTGAGTTGTCATTTGAAAGCATATTAAATCTAAATTAAATCTTTAAATCTATGACGTACAATGGACAGTTTTTAAAATATTTAAAAAAGTATAACTTTTTTATCGTGCAAGTTTGCATAAGTACTGATTAAATACGCTTGTAACTCAAGAAATAATAATTTAAGAGAAATTTAAGTTATTATAAAAAACAATGGTAATTTTATAAGCTTTCCAAAAATATAGAATTTGTTGGTATACAGTAATAAATAACCTAGAAATGATATGATTTGTTCATTTCGCACCGATTGACTATCACCACGATCGACTCTGCTAGCGATCGCTGGCGTCGCGTCGCTCGCGCCTTTTTGTTTTTTGAGTAGGAATACGAGTCAGATGGTTATGATAGCCTAAAGCCGCTAAATAAAGCCCTTCTCATAAACGTTGTAGCCCGAGCCGAAGGCGAGAAATTAGTCTAGTTCCCAGAAGGGTAATCACGTAACGTTTCTTAAGCACAATTTAACTGTCAATTTTCCATACAAAAAGTGACATTTAGACCTACCTGACTGTGCGTTACGTGATCGACATGCTGTATTACAATAAAAAAAAAAGCGGCCAAGTGCGAGTCGGACTCGCACATGAAGGGTTCCGTGAAATAAATTGCGGTTTACGATTTATGACGTATAAAAAAAACTACTTATTAGATCTCGTTCAAACCAATTTTCGGTGGAAGTTTACATGGTAATGTACATCATATATTTTTTTTAGTTTTATCATTCTCTTATTTTAGAAGTTACAGGGAGGGGGGGGGGGGGGGCACACATTTTACCACTTTGGAAGTGTCTCTCGCGCAAACTATTTAGTTTAGAAAAAAATTATGTTAGAAAGCTTAATATCATTTTTGAAGACCTATCCAATGATACACCACACGTATGGGTTTGATGAAAAAAATTTTTTTGAGTTCCAGTTTTGTGTATGGTTTTGTGTACCCCTAAAACTTAATGTTTTTTTTCGATTTTTGTGTAAAAATCTTAATGCGGTTCACAAAATACATCTACATACCAAGTTTCAACAGTATAGCTCTTATGGTTTCGGAAAAAAATGGCTGTGACATACTGACGGACAGACAGACAGACAGACGGACAGACATGACGAATCTATAAGGGTTCCGTTTTTTGCCATTTGGCTACGGAACCCTAAAAACAACAATGAAAGAAAGCAGCATTATTAAGATAATTAGTTTTTGCCCGGGGCGCACCGCAGTGCCTTTGTTGTAGTTTAACTTCTGTTTTCTAAATCTGACTGGGTTTGGTTAAGTATTTCCTAGGAAAAGGGAAGTGAATAACTGCTATGGTAAGCGAAAAGCGGGAGAGAGATTTGTAACTAAAACGTTGCACTCGGTCCGTCTTGTTTGTGAAAGAGTGAGAGGAGTGTGTGTCCGCGTAGGCTTAACCTACGGGCCTTGGGCCCACGGGCTCGCGTAGAGAGTGACCTCTGATGGGACGCTTCGGGCTACGCGGAGCATGGCCTTCGGCCTCACATGCCTTGCCACTCACCTTGGAGCTTTTGGCCCTCAGGTTCGCTTGTAAGACACTCGGGGGTATGGTGTCTGAGAACGCACCCTCAAGAGACGCTTCGCGCCTTCGGCCCTACGTTGACCTCGGCCTTCAGCCTCGCACGCCTCACCGCTCGCTTTCGCTTGTAATATACTTGTGGGTAGTGAGTTTCTGCGCAAGCTGGCTATTCGGACCTTCGGCCTTCGGGCTCGCGTACGAAGCGCGCTCTGAAGTGACGCTTCGGGCCTTCGGCCACAAGCGAAGCTTGGCCTTCTGCCCTCAGGTCTTAGTTCTAGCTTGTAAGAGACTTATGAATAGCGAAGCGTCCGCATGGGCCCGCCTTTTGGGCCTTTGGCCCTCAGGTCTCGCTTGTAAGACACTAAGGAGTGTCCGCGTGGGCTTGCTCTTCGGGCTTTTGGCCCTCGGGCTCACGTAGAGAGAGCGCTCTGAAAGGACGCTTCGGACCTTCGGCCCTTCGTGGAGCTCGGCCAGCGGCCTCACGTGCCTTGGTGCTCACCTTCGAGCCTTCGGCCGTCAGGTTCGCTTGTAAGAGACTTACGAGTAGTAAAGTGTCCGCGTGGGCTCGCCCTTGGGATCTTAAGCTCTCGTGGTCGCGTGGAGAGCTTATATGTATAGGTAATCACTAAGTTCCAAAGTTTTATGTTCTGTCCCTTTTCCACAAAACGCACCTTCATATGAAACGATTGTTTTTTTACTATGACGCTCGAGGATCTTGACGTCACAGTCCCCGATCGTTTTCTCACTCTAACAAGCGACATTAAAACGGTTTTGAGATATTTGAATGGGATTTTCGTCATCTTCTATACCAACATATAAATGCCTATGTCCTGACTGACTCACCCACTCACTCATCAACGCACAGCCGAAACTACTGGGGCTAGAGAGTTGAAATTTACACGAGATCTACCTTTTACAACGTAGGCAACGGATAAGAAGGGATTTTTGGAAATTCTACCCCTAAAGGGGTCAAATAGGGGTGCACATTTTGTATGGGGGAAACTTTAATATTTTAGCAAGAAACTCAATACGTTGTAGAAAGCTTACTTATTAGAATACAAATAAAGTACTTGGAAAATTCAGCCTCTTAGGGGGTTAAAAAGGTTTGCAAAGTTTGTAGGAGTGAAACTTCTTTTTGAGATAGAAGCTTAAAAATTTGTAGAAATATTACTTATTAGTTATTACAATACAAATAAAAAAACAGTGTTTTGGAAAATGGTATGAAAAAGGGGTACAATGTTGGTAAAGGGGATTTTTTTGAGCTAGAATCTCAAACCTTTTTAAAAAGATTACATAATAAAATAAAATAAAATACTTTCAGCATTTTAGAAAATTCCACCCCTTAGGGGTGTATAAGGGGGTGTACAACGTTTGTAAATATATTTTTTTAGCAAGCGACAAATCTTTGTTGAAAGATTACTTATAACAAAACAAATAAAGATCTTTCAGCGTTTTGGAAAATTCCACCCCTAAGGGTGATTAAAACGGGTGAAAATTTGTATGGAGGAAAATTTGTTTTTTTAGCTAGAGACTTGAAATTGTGTAGAAAGATTATTTATTAGAATACAAATATATAGGTAAATTACTTTCAGTGGTTTGAAAATTTCCACCCGCTAAAGAGGTGCAATGTTTGTATAGGAAATAAAAACTTTTTTTAGGTAGAAACTTAAAACTCTGTAGAAAGATTAAGTACCTACTTATTAAAATACAAAAAATACCTACTGCCAGCGTTTTGGAAAATTTCACCCCTTAAGGGGTTAAAAAGGGGTGCAAGGTTCGTATGGGAAACACTTTTTTTTAGCTAGAGACTTGATAGTTTGTAGAAAAAATACTTACCTATTACAATAAAAAAACCGAGTGTTTTATTTTTAGATTTTTCCTGAAAAGCGTTCAAAGTTTGTATGGAGAGCAAGAAAATTTTAAAGTATGATATTTGTAAATTCGATCTTAGCCTGTTTAGACTACAAAACTTATTTTAGCATTTTTTGAAATATACCTACCCCCTAAAGGGTGTTCAAAGTTTTTTAAGTAAGGGATTTGTAACTTCGGTTTTAGACTGTTTGCTAAAATACTACAAAACTTATTTCAGCGTTTTTTTAATTCATCGCCTAAGAAGGTTAAAAGGGGGTTCGAACTTTGTATAGAGAGCAAGACATTTTTAAAGTAAGACATTTGTAACTACGGTTTCAGACTGTTTACTATGAGGGTTCAGAGAGGGTTCTTAGTTTGTATAGAGAGCAAGAGATTTTGAAAGTAAGAGATTTGTAACTTCGGTTTTAGATTGTTTTCTAAAAGACTAGGTACAAAATTAATTTAAATGTTTTTTTAAATTCATTCCTTCAACAAACATTTAGACTATAACATGTTATACGCGGACGAAGTCGCGGGCAACAGCTAGTCTTAAAATATGTCTATTGACTTTTGAGTCAAAATAAAACAGATATGATATGGGTTGTATACTAAGGTACCTACTACCTAGATTTAGTTAATTAGTAATTACCTACACTTTACACTATTAAAACACTGTTTTTAAGTACAGTCACGGGCATCAATATATGATGGAACAAAGGCCGCAAAAATATCTGATGACAACTCTATTCCTAGAGCCGTTAAAGCGTGTCAGATATTTTTGCGGCCTTTGATCCATCATATATTGATGCCGGTGACTGTACAAATATATGTATAATGCTGTTGCTAATACGTGCCTATTAAAAGCTTCTAAATGTATGCTTGATAATAAACTCGGACAAAGAAAAAGCTATAAAGTTAGTTACCCAACTGTGGGTATAAATTCAAGGCTTTCTCTAGAAACAGTCGTGCCGCCCGGAGGCGAGAAAGCGTAGTACCTTATACCTACCTGTTTTAAGGTTTCAAATATTTCAGGTGACTGTAGTCGGAGCAGGCAGCGACATCGGCCGAATAGCTTCGCTGTACCTCAAACAGCAGAAAGTGATAAAGACCCTGGCGCTGTACGACGACGAGCCGACGCGGTACGTGCTCGGCGTGGCGCACGACCTGGCGCACATCGACACCAGCACTGAGATTGAAGCGTTTCAGGGGAAGGCGTTCCTTAAGAATGCCTTACATGTAAGATAATAGATTTACACAGTCATCATCCACCTACAGTTTTCCTGATTATACCCTAAAGGAGCCCAGGGTACGCAGTAGCGGGTTTCTGGGGGCAGGGTGTTTTTTTTACTCTTTTGAATGCCGGTTCTCAGGACGCAGACGTGGTGCTGATCTGCGGCGGCTGCTACGAGCTGCCTCCTCGCTGCGACGACTACGATCGAGAGCTTTTCTTCAAGAACATGCAGTTCGTGCGCACCACCACAATCGCCGTCGCGCAGTTCTGCCCGTACGCCATCCTCGTTGTCCAAACGCCTCCGGTCGACTGCAATTTTGCTTTATGCAAGCATGTTAGTCTGTGCTTTTATAGTAAGCGTCTACCTACTTTTGCTTCTGATTCCTGCTTCAACATGTCTGAATTGTAGGTATTCATTAACTCTGTATACCAAAATACCTAAAAGTGAAATATTATTTGATGTTCAAATTAAACTAAGGCAATATAATATGTATTAATAGAAGAATTAGCATTGGAGGCCAAGATTAACTTTGGGTTGTTGCGCCACAGTAGGTACTTAAGGATCCGAGTAAAACTGTAACAATAATATAAAAAACGTCGTCGCTCTGCCCTTAGAGCTGTGCGTTAAATAGGTTTAGAGTTGGTTTAATATACCTACCTATTTTTACCTCGGCGTAGAAGCAGAGAAAGTTCTAGGATCGAGGTTATGTGATGTCGATTTTCCTATGTTGCAGACACTGAAAACTTTGCGCGCGTACGACAGGCGTCGTATGTTGGGGGTGAATGCGGTGAACGCCATGCGCGCGAACCAGTTGTACTGCTCCATGATGGGCACCGACCCCACCAAATCCAAAATCGCCGTAGTTGGCGGCACCGGCCGCTGCACCCGCGTTCCTGTCTTCTCTGCTGCCAAACCTAAACCCTCCGATTGCAATGTACCTAAGGTATGTCGAATTACTTACGCTTTCTAAACAAATTGCACGTGCAGGCCCCGTAGCGTGGATGGCCTTATCACGCGATAAGTGACAGGATAAGAGCGTAGTCTCGTTCTATCGAACGGTGTCAGCCAGGGACCGATGCTCTATCTTGTCACTTATCGCGTGATATGATTAGGCAATCCATGCTACGGGGCCTGGACTCACTGATGGATTTGCACAACGACGAATAATTTTGTAGGTTTTTTTTTTACAAAAGACTAAGTATTTTTTTCCCGGTTCTGAACATTTTCATGTTTACGTAAATACCTACTAGCTTTTGTCGGCTCGAGTTAACGCAGATATACATACACGCTTTCACTAAATCTTTCCAGCAAATAAATAAAATCGCACTTCAGTTTTTTTTAAATTTCTTGTCTATAATCATGTTCGATCACTGCTGGTGATGTTTTAGAAACAATTGGACTGCATGAGTCGACTAGTGCGCGAAGCCGACGACATCATCTGCAAAGTGAAGAGCAATAACGAGCAGGGACATCTTTCTATCGGTTTCTCGACAGCCAGATTCGTGTTGAACATTATGAAAGGTCTTTATGTTATTGATTAAACCTATTTTTGTTTAAATCTGTTAACTATAAAAAAACGTAGATAACCTAACCTTATACCTACCTACATTATTTTAGCAACTTACGTAACCTTTCGTTACTTAGACCGCACGCATAGGTCCCGAACGATTAACTGACTCGTCCTATTCCATGACAGAGGCATATCGACTACCGTAGGTTCAAAGGGCGTAAGGGACCAATTGGCGAAAATGAGTTATGAATGCAGTTATATTCAGTTTTTTTTTCTCTATCGATTGGTGTATATAACGTCGCGATAGCTTTAAAAAAGTGTCCGTTACGACAATGAAAAAAGGTGCAATAGAACCCGTTTTTGTAATACATTTTGCTGTATCAACTAAAATAAAATATATTTGTGGCACATTTTGACGTAACTCTCACTTTATCTACGTTACAGCATTTTGCACATATACAATCATAAATGCATTTTGGCGTAACTCCCACTTGCTGTACGTTACAGCATTTTGCACATATATAATCATTGATGCATTTTGGCGTAACTCCTACTTGCTGTACGTTACAGCATTTTGCACATATATAATCATTGATGCATTTTAGCGTAACTCCCACTTGATGTACGTTACAGCATTTTGCACATATATAATCATTGATGCATTTTGGCGTAACTCTCATTTTATGTACGATACACCCTTTTACATCCCCGAATTCACACAGGACTGTCTTACGCCAAAACAGTTTTATTTTATCTAATAGTCGAAGCCTGATACGCTAATTTGTCATAGACTTTTACTAGCACTTTGATCATAGAGTTTACTTCCTCTTACGCTAGTCTCATCATATTACAATGAAAGGGACAACACCATTGCTAAAATAGGAGCGCGGGGGTGCGGTGCGGTGCGCGGACGCAGGCGAGGCGCCGTGAGCGTGAGACAGGTTTACGCTTGTTTATGTTTAGTGCAAATTTGGTCACCTTGTGGGCATGTACGTAATTGATCGATCGATGTAATGGTTTGCTATAATTGTGTAGTTGATGAATAAAGCAGTGAATAAAACAATGAATAACGACAGTGCTCATTTGCAAGCTCTTATTGCAAGACGAAGCCAGTTATTACGAGATCGTAATAAATTATTGAGGTGTTCTTTAGAATAATCATATTAATTATAAATGCGAAAGTTTGGATCTATGTTTAGATGTTTGGATGTTTGTTATTCAATCACGCTTAAACGGCTCAACCGATTTGGATGAAATTTTGCACGAAGGTTGTTTATAGCCTGGTTTAAAATATAGGATGGTTTTTACTACCGAGTATTTATTTCCTGTTAAAGAAGTCTTTTTTTTCACGTTAAGTTGTCGTGACTATTTTTGTTTGTTTTCCTTTATATTATTAAGCAGCATTTAACATTGGAGAGTTTTGTTACCTAAATGACTGATTATATCGATCTCATTAATTTTTTTTTTATTTAAGAGTCCGCAGTAAGCTCGATTCTCCATACAAACGTAGTTACGCTCTCATTTTAAAACTACGCGTTGGATTGTAACGAAACTTTGCATGTACAATGACATGAGGATATCTATGTTTGAATTTAGTTTATGTAGCTTCAGACACCATAATAAAAAAAATACAGCGGATTTAAGTTTTTCATACAAAACTTGTTTCTGCTGTATTTCGTTTGTTTTATAAACTTGTTTTATAAAAAAACTTAATGAGATCGATAACGATCTCATTAAGTTTTTTTTTGTTTTGTTAAGCGGGTAACCCTTTTTGTTAAAAGGGTTTAAGTTTTCACGTTAAGTTGTCGTGACTATTTTTGTTTGTTTTCCTTAATATTAATTAAGCAGCATTTAACATTGGAGAGTATTGTTATCTACACGACTGATTATATCGATCTCATTATATATTTTTTTGTTTAAGAGTCCGCAGTAAGCTCGATTCTCCATACAAACGTAGTTACGCTCTCATTTTAAAACTACGCGTTGGATTGTAACGAAACTTTGCATGTACAATGACATGAGGATATCTATGTTTGAATTTAGTTTATGCAGCTTCAGACACCATAGTAAAAAAATACAGCGGATTTAAGTTTTTCATACAAAACTTGTTTCTGCTGTATTTCGTTTGTTTTATAAACTGGAGCCATATAAACTAATTTCAGACATAGATTTACCTCATTTCATTGTACATGCAAAGTTTTGTTACAATCCAACACGTAGTTTTAAAATGAGAGCGTAACTACGTTTGTTTGGGAAGGTGGAATTCAGCCGAGCTTATTGGGGACTCTTATTAACAAAAAGGGTTTAGTCTTTAAGTGATTATCTCAGTGCCATGCCCTTAGACAAAGAGTAGATTTTATTTTAAATAGGTACTTAACCTAGAAAGAAAATTATTAGCGAAGCTAAGATAGGAAGTTATTATGTTGATCTTAATAAATAATTAAACTACAAGAAAACCTTTGTTTCACTTATTCATACAAACTTCCCGTAATCCTCAATGCAATATCAGCAAATCCCCAGTGCAAGTCACTAGTTACATAGTTGAGACATGGCTATTTTTACGTCAAGTTGACATTTAGAAAGATTTTTTTGGTACGATACGACCTTCTGACATATTGGTTAAACGGAAACATTGTGAAGTAACGGACAAGTGTATTCAAAAACGGGTTTTTTTTTGTCGTAAGGGACACATATCTTTGTAATTAAGAACCGTGTGCTAAATCCATTTACATGATCCAAAAGAGCTTAAAAAACAGTAAATAAGTCACTAACAAGCATGTTAATGTGTAAAGGAACAAAAAAGTTAAGATTTTTTTTCTCGAATCGAAACAGTTTTTTGGCTCTCCTGAAAAATGACGATTTGTCCCTTACGCCCTTTGAACCTACGGTAGTCGAATGCCTCTTTAAAAAATTGCGTTTGTGGTTTGCTGCTTAGTAAAAAAAAATGATCTCTACAGGGTTATTCGAGTCGCCTACAGCTCTTGAAAGTGCACTGGTCGAACAGAGAGATCCAGAGAAGTGCTATGGAATGAAAATCTGCGCTACTCCCGTCACGGTGGGGAGAGGAGGCATCGAGCAATACTCCATCCCACAGCTAAATGAATCAGAAAAGGAGCTGCTTAAAGCTGCCAAGTCAGTAAAATACTAATTCTCCACTTTCTATTGAAATATCGAACCAGCTTCATGTTATATCTATCTGATTCTCAAAAATTACCCCTTAATCCATATAGGTAGGTTGGTATGCAGGGGCAAAGCGCCCTAATCTCTTGTGCGTTCGAACTGAGATCCTAGAGTCCTCCGAATTACTAACTTAGCGCAGATGGCGGCCGATGTGGGGTTTTTAGTGGGTAGAAGGAAACACTTTCCACATAATATTCTTCCCCCGAGAGCTGGGTACCTGGTTCGCAGGTTTTCTCCACGGAAAAAAAATAAGGATACCAACAACAACAACACACCAGTAGCGTGAAGTCAAACTCATGGGGCCAATGGTCAAACTTAACAGGCTTCAACCCGCAGTTATAATTAATTCAAGAACTTAAGAAAGCGGTGCTCAATAGGGCTCCGGTGGGAATTGAATTATATTGACGCTACCCAATTACTTCGCAGGGATCAGTAGGCTCAACTTCGACCAGAATAATTTACTTTAAAAACATAGTTTTAACCGACGAAAAATCAATCATCCCCTATTTTCCTACCCTTAAGGTTGTTTTTTTTTCCAAATTTATATGGGACCAATTTCGGGGTATACCTACCCTTTCCAATAAAAACATAATTATTAAAATCGAACTACTCTGTAAAAAGTTATGCGTCATACATAAAAAAATATATATATACGCGTCGACTTGAGAACCTCCTCCGTTTTTTTCGTCGGTTGAAAATATAATGCGCTATTCTGCTTTCTTATCTAGGATTTGAAGAGAATGATTATTTGCAGGTGTGATTTGGAAGACATGTTGAACCTTGGTCGCTGCTACGCCGTCGGCGACGAGTACACTTTACACTCTTGCAGGTTCAAATAACCGTTGCTGCCGTACGCCTTCATGCCCAGGTCCAAAATAATCTAAATAAACGAGTGGCTTCAAAATTTATGGGTTCTGGCTGTGCATAGTCTTTTAAGGACTTTTATTCTAAGTGCACCGGTGTATAAATATCATATAATTATTAGTAGAACTTTGTAAATATGATATTATGATGTGTTATTTTTTTATGGTATTGTGCCAATGGACTGACGTATTTGCTAACGTGAAGTTTCGTATGGATATTAAATAATGCAGTTGCATATGTCTGTTAGTTACCTTTTATAGTTTGTTTGGTAGTACTGCAACTTGCTTCGCTCTCTGGGAATGAATTTCCTATTTTCTATGGCTAAGAAATAGATGTATCTATGACGCAGCAAAAACTTATATACTACCTATATTAAATGTGTATGCTTTATTTTTTATAATATTTTATTTTAATTTAGGCACAGTTATTACAACCATTTCGACAACTAATTCTTACACTGATTTCGAAAGACAGACTTTCTGTCAAGACAAGTATCAATGAATACCGTGCGGTCCTATGGGCCCACAGACGAGAGGGCAATAAAAGCAAAATACCATTTTGCGACCGTGACAGGACTCGAACCTGCAATCTTCGGATCCGAAGTCCGACGCCTTATCCATTAGGCCACACGGTCCTTGCTTTGTAGCGCGAAATTACCGTTATAATTCTAAGTACTACATTAGATTATACTAATTTATGCAACTGTTGTATAAGAAGGGTCTAAAAAGTGGCGTGGGTTGTGCGCATTAATTAAAGACGCCACGAGCGTTTTTAGACCAGTTATACACCGTTGCATACATTACTTTTTCTACGACAAATTTTAAATAAATAGCAGACTACAGAATAGACTTTTCAGGCAGCAAGATTTCTAATCGTTCTTTTGCTACTCACGCAATTTCTTCAGGAGTGCAGTTATTAATTTCTTCGACCATTTTAAAAGCAACGTACACTTTTGTCTTCACAAACACGAATAAAATCTTAATAGTTTAGGACTAATAGTTTATCATCTTTCGTATTTTCATTTCGAACTGTATTTTGGTAGGAAATCAGAATTATTACACCTCTTGTTTATGGTTTATTTTGTTGTTAATTTGTTTGCACTTGCCATCCGAACCAAACCAAATCCGGACCCGAACCGAATTCAAACTGTTAATTTTTATAAATAATACAAAAAAGTTATAAAACATGTAATAATATAATATACAAATGTTAAATCGTAAATAGCAACTTTTATTTCGAAATATTTGTTTATGAAGCTGGCAACACTGCAATAAAGCGGTCGATTAAAAAAAAAGTTAAACAGTGCTTTTATGAAAAATATATGAACCATAAAAGTACGTTAAACAGTGTGTTTATGGGCCATAGAGCACAGAGTTTTTCGACTTATTATTATTGGTGTCATTGTATTTGAGCTACAGCCTATATAAATGACAGATAACGGTACAGGAGTAGAAAAAGTACATTATATCTTATTACGTACAGTCGGTGTCAAAGAGAAGTTTAAATGTTGCCACCTTATACCACTGGATTCGCACTTGGCCGGTTTTTTAGTAATAGGACAGCGGAGTCTTAGTAACAGGGTCCTGTTTTATTCTTTGAGTACGGAACCCTAAAAACAGAATAACATTTTTTTTTCTTTGACAATCTTACACAAACCGACCTAGTCCTCTAAGCAAAGCTTGTACTATGGGTACTAGACGACGATAAACATACTTATATAGATAAATAAATACTTCATTAAATACATAGGAAACATCCATGACTCAGGAACAAATAAGTATTTGTGCTCATCACACAAATAAATGCCCTTACCGGGATTCGAACCCGGGACCTCCAGCTTCGTAGGCAGGGTCTCTACCAACTAGGCCACAGGGGGCTCCTATACAACAAACGTGATTTTTTTGCCGTTTTTATAGATAATGGTACGGAACCCTTCGTGCGCGAGTCCGACTTGGCCGGTTTTATTCTGTAGTCGTCTTCAAATTTTATTACAATATTGAGTTGCCGACTCACTTGACAAAGGAGGGACAACTGTCACTTGCGTCCGCACCACAAACCTGCATGTGTCCCCTGGGTGGTACTAAAAAGTGACAAACTCAAAGGCCAAGGTATGTATGCCATACGATTAAATAAATAAATTACAATATTTTAATAAGAAAATAAATTACTCGTTAAATTCAACCAAACTAACCAGTTCAATCAATACATACGACCGCACTATAAAATGTCAGTAGGTACCTACCGGTCATGGCAACAACCAAATTCCAGACATTGTTTATAGGGATACTAGACAATCCTTTTGTTGCTGTAAATATTTAATTATATTCAAAATAAGGTTTCTGACATCGCTATGGATTGCTTTCGGCATTTTTATTGTATTTATTGTAATCAACTTTGGCCGCTGCACTGCGGCTCTTCATGAAAGCCTCGTAGCAATTAAACAGAAACATTTATATTTTATGTTTCTGTATTCAATGCCATACGATTAAATAAAAATAAAAAAAAGAAGCGGGTTGTGTCGGAGATACAACTGTTAATTGAAGGGATGTTTACAAAAACAACATAACTACATTGGAGTTGATTTTACAGGAAGCGAAAAAAACGTAATTTCTCCTAAAATATTATTTCTTTAAACAATAGGGTCGTTTCGCCGGTTAGCGACCACTTAGCCGAGTTGCTCACTTTAGATTAGTAAATGTATACCTTGAATAATGTACACACATAATAGATGGTATTCGTATAGGTTCTGAGTATAGTCAAGTTTTGAAACCTATACAATAAAATATAGCACTTTCATCCATAGATTAGGAAAAAATATGGAAAAGGTTTCAAAATAGCGAATTCGCTGGATAGCGACCGCTTTAGTCGGTTTGCGACCACCTGTTAGCTAGTTGGCGACCACTCTTGCAAATAGTGTTTAAGTTCCTAATAAAACGATGCATCATCATCATCATCATATCAGTCGAAAGACGTCCATTGCTGGACATAGGCCTCCCCCAAAGAGTGCCATAATGACCGGTTCAGCGCCACCCGCATCCATCGGATTCCTGCGATCGTTACCAGGTCATCAGTCAACTTGTGGGGGGCCTACCCACGCCGCGCCTTCCGGTACGTGGTCGCCACTCGAGAACCTTTCCGCCTCAACGGCCATCGGTTCTACGTGCAATGTGCCCCGCCCACTGCCAATTAACTTTAGCGGCTTAGGGCTATATCGATTACCTTGGTTATGCTGCGGATAGCCTCATTTCTGATGCGATCACGCAGAGAAACTCTGAGCATAGCCCTCTCTCCATTGCCCTTTGGGTGACTTTGAGCCTTCTTATGATGCTTCTTATGATTTCTGAAGCGACCACGTTTCGGTGCCACACGTGATCACTGGCAACACGCACTGGTCAAAGACTCTCGTCTTCAGACACTGCGGAATATTGGACGAAAAGATGTGCCATAGCGTAGCTTCCCGAACGCTGCCGAGCCGAGTCGGATTCGACGATTGACCTCTTTCTCAAAGTTGGACCTACCTGACCTGACTGCCCTTATACTACTACAAATTGTTACTCTTCTAAATCTACTTTACATTGCTTGTCAATGCAAAATAGAATCGAAAACGGCGCGCCATCTCGCTCACACCATAGTGCTATTATATATATTGCTATTACAGTCACACATGTCGTTCATAGTAGGTATCTAAATGCCACCATTTTACAAGCTTTTATGTAACTTTTAGATTAAATTCTACTTACCTACACTAGCTTCTGCCCACGACTCCGTCCGTGTGTCTCGTTTATATCGTAGCTCCATACAAAATTTCAACCCCTATTTCAGCCTCTTAGGGGATTATTTCGGGGATAAAAACTATCCTACGTCTTTTCCCGGGACTCAAACTATCTCCATACCAAATTTCATCAAAATCGGTCCATCGGTTTAAGCGTGAAGAGGTAACAGACAGACAGACACACTTTCGCATTTGTAATATAACCATATCATCTAATCATATGAATTATTCATTTTATAATTATATATTATTACTAGCTGTTGCCCGCGACTTCGTCCGCGTAGAACTTTTTATCGTCTTAGAAAATGATTTCTCTCAATACAAAATTTGAACCCTCTTTTAGGGGATAATTAAAAAAAAAGTTGATGTTCATTTTCTAGTTTGTGAACAAACAGTCTAAAACCAAAGTTAAAAATATCATACTTTAAAAATGCCTTGAAATACTCAAACTTTGAACCAATTTTAACACTCTTAGGGGATGAATTTGGAAAATCTCTGAAATCAGTTTTGTAGTCTTTTAACGTACAGAATAAGTTAAAAATCTCTTACTCACACTTTAAAATTTTATTGCTCGCCATTTAAAATTTGAACCCCCTTTTAAACCCCCTTAAAGGTTGAATTTTTCTAATCACTGAAAGAACTTTTTTCGTAAACTTTTAAGTCTCTAGCTCAAAAAAAGTGTTGCCCATATTAAGCTTTCTTAACCCCCTTAGGGGTGGAATTTTCTAAAACTCTGAAAGTACTTTATTATTAATTTTAATAAGTAACATTTTGAATAGTTTTAAGTCTAGTAAAAAAAAAAAGTTTTTCCCACACAACACTGGCTACCCTTCTTAAGGATCTTAAGGATCCCCTTAGGGATGGAGTTTTCTAAAACGCTGAAAGTTCTTTTTTAGTATTCTAACAAGTAATCTTTTTGCAAAGTTTTAAGTCTAACTCAAAAAAAAGTGTTGCCCATGCAAAGCTTGCTCTCCTTTTTAACCCTATTAGGGGTGGAATTTTCTAAAACGATTTGCGTTCTTTTTTTGTATTTTAATAAGTAATCTTTCTACAAAGTTTCAAGTCTCTAACTCAAAAACATAAACTTTCCCTGATAAAAACTTTGCTCCCCTTTTTATCCCCCTTAGGGATAGATTTTTTCAAAACGCTGAAAGTCTTTTTTTTTGTATTTTTATAAGTAATCTTTCTACAAAGTTTTAAGTGTCTAGCTCAGAAAAAGTGTTCCCCATACAAACCTTGCACCCTTTTTTAACCCCCTTAGGGAATGATTTTTGTAAAACGCCGAATGTAGTATTTTTCATGTTCTAATAAGTAATTTTTCGTCAAAATTTTAAGTCTCTATTAAAAAAAATATGTTTTTCCCATACAAACTTTGCACCCTATTTTACCCCCTTAGGGGTGAAATTTTCCAAAACGCTGAAAGTACTTTCTTTGTATTTAAATAATCTTTCTACAAAGTTTTAGGACTCTAGCTAAAAAAAATAGTTTCCCACATACAAACTTTGCACCCCTATTTTAGACCCCTATTTTTAGGGGTAGAATTTTCTAAAACGCTGAAAGTACTTAATTTTTATTCTGATGACTAATCTTTCTACAAAGTTTTAAGTCTCTATTTAAAAAAAATATTGTTTCCCCCATACAAAATTTTTACCCCTATTTTACCCCCTTAGGGGTAGATTTTTTTAAAACACTGAATCTAGGTACTTTATTTGTATTCTAATGAATAATTTCTCTACAAAGTTTTAAGTCTCTATTTAAAAAAAAGTAGTTTTTCCCATACAAACTTTGCACTCTATTTTACCCCTTTAGGGGTAGAATTTTCTGAAACCCTGAAAGTTCTTTATTTGTATTCTAATGACTGATCTTTCTACAAAGTTTTAAGTCTCTATTTAAAAAAAAAATGTTTCCCCCATACAAACCTTGCACCCCTATTTTACCCCCGTAGGGGTGGAATTTTCCAAAACGCTGAAAGTGTTTCATTTGTATTCTAATAACTAATTTTTCTACAAAGTTTAAGTCTATAGCTCAAAAAAAAAAGGTTCTCCCATACAAACTTTGCACCCCCATTTTACCCCCTTAGGGGTAGAATTTTCGAAAATCCCTTTTAACTTTAAACTCTTATAACTTAATCATTACCTATATAACCTCTTGCTTTGTTTTTTTCTCCATTTGACTATATTTATTTTAAATTCTTTTTCGAGAAAATACATTATGATTATTTACCATATTTTCGATTCCTGAGCTATAACCACGAACTTCGGAATTCGAAAATATTCGGGTATCTCTATCTCTATCGCACTAACCATACTCGAGTGACAGGGATGCAAATATATGAACATTGAGTATCGGTTTTCGTGGTAGCGGGTAGCAGGTACTTTGGCTGAATGCGCCGAGCGCGTGCCATTGTCATTCAAAAAAACAAATTCGTGTTAATTATATTGTTCAAATTTGTTGATTTCATTTATTGAAATTACGACATAAAACGACATTTGCGCATATAAGTTCTCATATCAGAATCGAATATTTTTTTATGGTTTATATTTTAGCATTTGTCTCGTAAAGGTCTATCGTAGACGGGATTTAAATTATTAATAAGTCAACAATTCCGCCATTTTGACGAAAATTTGACGGTTCTTATAGCTGACAGTTGCTCGCGTTTGATTTCAATAAAAATAAATGAAAAATTAAATGAAGTCGTATATTTCGGAAAATTAATTAACTGTCGCAGTCGGATAAAAACTATCCTAAGTTGCAGCTAGAATAATAATGTACCTATATAAAATGTTTCATATTTCTCCGTTCATGGGATGCTGAGAACATTCGAACCGCGCAAAGCTTAGTTTCAAACTGGCTGATTCTTTTTTTAATTTAGAGATTTATTATAAGTGGAGATAACATTCAATTTGAACTTTTAGTGAAAGAACTATTGCCCGTCAAAGTTCCTTAGTTTTGTCACTGACTATTGTAATCCTATACAAATACATGCGATTACGTTTGCAGTTGCTTCCCGCAAAACTATACAAACGTTATTTGCGGTTGGTAAAATAACATTTCCATACAAAGTAGATAACGAAATTAAATGAAAATTTTATCTTTTTCTAATATGTGATAAAACTTTATCTGATTAAATATAATTATATAATAATAATGAAAAAAATTATGAATTGAAATAGTATAAGGCTTGATATTTGATATGTTAATAGAAATTTGTAAAATGCATGCACTGAAATGATGTTAAGGAATAAATGGCTTTATTATTATTATTATATTCTCGAGTCCCGTGAACCGCGTCAGAATGCATGACACGATTCGTGACTACACGACCAGACATTGACAGGTAGGTGTATTAAACAACTTTATTACGGATTAGTTTCGTATAAATGTATTTCTAAACTGACTTAATGATTTACAGTCTTTGCTAATAAATAGGTAGGTACCTACTAACCTACTTTAGAAGTATAGGTACCTATTTATTTACGTTGGTGATCGTTCCTCTTCTACCCTGTACAACGTTCATTTTACAGATGGGTAATAATGGGTATTAAAAAAAATAGCTCTGTGGGTTTTTTTTATTTAAAAAATGTATCAATTCATTCACCATCCATATTGATTACAAGTAATTATGTAAATCAACTTCTATCTTTCCGGAAAGTTCCTACAGAAATAACAAAGGTGAGTTTCACTTTATTTGTTTCGTTTGATTTTAGAGCAATAGTACATTACTGCAGAGACGCCGGGAAAGAAGGGCTTGCCGGGTGAGTAGGTATAGACGGCCGACCGTAGGGAGGCCGGATACCTAGTGATACGAAGCCGGCAAGCCCTTTTCACGGCAAGGCATGTATAGTGCTTTTCTCCAAATATGCGAGGAAATAAAACGATATCTTAAAACGTTATATTTATTTGACACATGTTTATATAACAATCTAAACAAATTTAACACTTGAATAGTAATAAAAATAAATGTTACTAATAAAAGATGCTACGCTACGAGTTGGAGTTTTAATTGAATAATATAGACACATTGTTCATATTCATATATTAGGGCAGTTCGTGCACGACAAAGTTATATTTTTTTCCCGGAACGCTTATGTTGGTTTGAATATTTTCGTGATTAAAAGTTGTATGTATAAGGCCAGGATTCGAAATTTTTGAACGTCCTTAAATATTTTTCTTCGAACTTAGGTGGAAGCAAGTTAGCTCTCGCCAACTTTGCATCTGCTGCCAATTCTGGCGGTGTTACCCATTGAGATATCTTCGTCACTATTTGTACAACTCATATTATTTTCGTAAAGATAACACGGCAGAAAATCTTTGACAAAATGAAATTCATTCACGTTCCCGCCTCATTTTTAGGGTTCCGTAGCCAAATGGCAAAAAACGGAACCCTTATAGATTCGTCATGTCCGTCCGTCTGTCTGTCTGTCTGTCTGTCTGTCCGTCCGTATGTCACAGCCACTTTTTTCCGAAACTATAAAAGCTATACTGTTGAAACTTGGTAAGTAGATGTATTTTGTGAACCGCATTAAGATTTTCACACAAAAATCGAAAAAAACATTAAGTTTTAGGGGTCCCCATACTCAGAACTAAAACTCAAAATTTTTTTTTTCATCAAACCCATACGTGTGGGGTGTATCTATGGATAGGTCTTCAAAAATTATATGGAGGTTTCTAACATCATTTTTTTCTAAACTGAATAGTTTGCGCGAGAGACACTTCCAAAGTGGTAAAATGTGTGTCCCCCCCCCCCCCCCCTGTAACTTCTAAAATAAGAGAATGATATAACTGAAAAAAATATATGATGTACATTACCATGCAAACTACCAACGAAAATTGGTTTGAACGAGATCTATGAAGTAGTTTTTTTTAAATACGTCATATATCGTAAAAAGCAATTTATGTAACGGAACCCTTCATGTGCGAGTCCGACTCACACTTGGCCGCTTTTTTTAAGGTTGTATTAAAGCTCAAATTTTTGGGTCCGAATTGTATGTTTGGTTCAGCATAAAATATAGTAATAAAAATAAATAAATAGAAAACTTATAGGATTAGTAAATATAAATATATGCATTATTACTAATAATGCATATACATATTTATATTTACTTATAATTATTACATTTAGTTAAATTGACAATTCCTAAACGCCCAACATAAAAAAACCATACCTTTGTTACAAAATATTTATCAGTCCGATTCAGATCATTGTGTCTAAATACACTGTATTATGATTTGGACACAATCATTATTCTATCTATCTCGGTTTTTGTACGTGACTATTGGACAATTGGCTGTATCTATGGTGAATTTTCAGCCTTAGATGAAATTAAAAGTAAAAAAACCTGCACAATAATGTACACTTCCCGGGAATTTCCGGGAAGTAATTCTACTATTTTAATTTAATATCGCATCAACGCATGTAACGAATGACTTCGCGGTGTGTTTTTACTACATTAACGGGAACATTTCCGAGCAAGTTGGAGAAAAAGAAAATTCCAAACTATTTGGTTCCAATTCCAATACGGAGCTTGGTTCAATCAAATACCATTTCTTTTTGTATGCCTTTTCAGGAGGCAATACATTTGGAGCTTCCCCAGGGCAAACACCTACCAGAACTTCACCAGGCAAATTGAGTAGCATCGTCGACTGATCACGGATCCCAGTAACAGATTTTGAGTTCTGATCTGACAAAAAGGGATCATTAGAGTAAGGCCATATCCGCATTTGGCGGAGCGGAATCGATACACGGTTTTTAAAAAAAAAATACCATCCTCCCTCTTTATCTCCGAAGTTTACCAAGCGAAAATTTTTAAAATAATATATACACCGTGTATTTTTTGATTTCCGTTAATTTCGACACGATGTTCGGTTCATTAACAGAAGCTACCTGGTATGTTGCTTTTTGTTAAATTCGAAAAAAATATTTTTTTTCATTTTTCATACAAACTAAATCAATATTACAGTGTGGGAGGGCTCTAACACTTAATCTCAATTAACACAAAGTTAATTTTCACCTACGACAGCACTTGTCAACACATGGCTCAGTGGTAAATAGTTTGCTTATGGAGTGAGGGGTCCCAGGTTCAAATCCCAATAATTCCCTTTTTCGTTTAACGAAAATTAAAACGTAAATAAAATAAAGGACTCTTCACACTGATTCGGTCATTAAATTGATTTATTGAATACTAGCTGTTGCCCGCGACTTCGTCCGCGTAGAACTTTTTATCGTCTTAGAAAATGATTTCTCTCAATACAAAATTTGAACCCTCTTTTAGGGGATAATTAAAAAAAAAAGTTGATGTTCATTTTCTAGTTTGTGAACAAACAGTCTAAAACCAAAGTTAAAAATCTCATACTTTAAAAATGCCTTGAAATACTCAAACTTTGAACCAATTTTAACACTCCTAGGGGATGAATTTGGAAAAACTCTGAAATCAGTTTTGTAGTCTTTTAACGTACAGAATAAGACCGAAGTTAAAAATCTCTTACTCACACTTTAAAATTTTATTGCTCGCCATTTAAAATTTGAACCCCCTTTTAAAGCCCCTTAGAGGTTGAATTTTTCTAATCGCTGAAAGAACTTTTTTCGTAAACTTTTAAGTCTCTAGCTCAAAAAAAGTGTTGCCCATACAAAGCTTTCTTAACCCCCTTAGGGGTGGAATTTTCTAAAACTCTGAAAGTACTTTATTATTAATTTTAATAAGTAACATTTTGAATAGTTTTAAGTCTAGTAAAAAAAAAAGTTTTTCCCACACAACACTGGCTACCCTTCTTAAGGATCTTAAGGATCCCCTTAGGGATGGAGTTTTCTAAAACGCTGAAAGTTCTTTTTTAGTATTCTAATAAGTAATCTTTTTGCAAAGTTTTAAGTCTAACTCAAAAAAAAGTGTTGCCCATGCAAAGCTTGCTCTCCTTTTTAACCCTATTAGGGGTGCAATTTTCTAAAACGATTTGTGTTCTTTTTTTGTATTTTAATAAGTAATCTTTCTACAAAGTTTCAAGTCTCTAACTCAAAAACATAATCTTTCCCTGATAAAAACTTTGCACCCCTTTTTATCCCCCTTAGGGATAGATTTTTTCAAAACGCTGAAAGTCTTTTTTTTTGTATTTTTATAAGTAATCTTTCTACAAAGTTTTAAGTGTCTAGCTCAGAAAAAGTGTTCCCCATACAAACCTTGCACCCTTTTTTAACCCCCTTAGGGAATGATTTTTGTAAAACGCCGAATGTAGTATTTTTCATGTTCTAATAAGTAATTTTTCGTCAAAATTTTAAGTCTCTATTAAAAAAAAATATGTTTTTCCCATACAAACTTTGCACCCTATTTTACCCCCTTAGGGGTGAAATTTTCCAAAACGCTGAAAGTACTTTCTTTGTATTTAAATAATCTTTCTACAAAGTTTTAACTCTAGCTAAAAAAAATAGTTTCCCACATACAAACTTTGCACCCCTATTATAGCCCCCTATTTTTAGGGGTAGAATTTTCTAAAACGCTGAAAGTACTTAATTTGTATTCTGATGACTAATCTTTCTACAAAGTTTTAAGTCTCTATTTAAAAAAAATATTGTTTCCCCCATACAAAATTTGCACCCCTATTTTACCCCCTTAGGGGTAGTTTTTTTTAAAACACTGAATCTAGGTACTTTATTTGTATTCTAATGAATAATTTCTCTAGAAAGTTTTAAGTCTCTATTTAAAAAAAAGTAGTTTTTCCCATACAAACTTTGCACTCTATTTTACCCCTTTAGGGGTAGAATTTTCTAAAACCCTGAAAGTTTTTTATTTGTATTCTAATGACTGATCTTTCTACAAAGTTTTAAGTCTCTATTTAAAAAAAAAATGATTCCCCCATACAAACCTTGCACCCCTATTTTACCCCCGTAGGGGTGGAATTTTCCAAAACGCTGAAAGTGTTTCATTTGTATTCTAATAACTAATTTTTCTACAAAGTTTAAGTCTATAGCTCAAAAAAAAAAGGTTCTCCCATACAAACTTTGCACCCCCATTTTACCCCCTTAGGGGTAGAATTTTCAAAAATCCCTTTTTATCCCTAGCCCACGTTATAAAAGCAACATACTGTGCAAAAATCAACTCTCTAAGATTAGTAGTTTCGGCTGTGCGTTGATGAGTGAGTGAGTGAGTGATTGAGTGAATATGTCAGTCAGGACATAGGCATTTATTATGTATAGATAGATAGAAGATAATGAAACTCCCATTCAAATATCTCAAAAAATTATGAAGCTACATCCGTTTTAATGTCGCTTGTTAGAGTGAGAAAACGATGAGGGACTGTGACGTCAATATACTCGAGCGTCATAGTAAAAAACAATCGTTTCATATGAAGGTGCGTTTTGCGGAAAAGGGACAGAACATACCCCCTCTTTGGACTCTTATAACTTAATCATTACCTATATAACCTCTTGCTTTGTGTTTTTCTCTATTTGACTATATTTATTTTAAATTCTTTTTCGAGGAAATACATTATGATTATTTACCATATTTTCGATTCCTGAGCTATAACCACGAACTTCGGAATTCGAAAATATTCGGGTATCTCTATCTCTATCGCACTAACCATACTCGAGTGACAGGGATGCAAATATATGAACATTGAGTATCGGTTTTCGTGGTAGCGCCGCAGCCGCCGCAGGTACGTTGGCTGAATGCGCCGAGCGCGTGCCATTGTCATTCAAAAAAAACAAATTCGTGTTAGGTAATTATATTGTTCAAATTTGTTGATTTCATTTATTGAAATTACGACATAAAACGACATTTGCGCATATAAGTTCTCATATCAGAATCGAATATTTTTTTATGGTTTATATTTTAGCATTTGTCTCGTAAAGGTCTATCGTAGACGGGATTTAAATTATTAATAAGTGAAAGGCAAAGCAATTCCGCCATTTTGACGAAAATTTGACGGTTCTTATAGCTGACAGTTGGAGCAGCGTTTGATTTCAATAAAAATAAATGAAAAATTAAATGAAGTCGTATATTTCGGAAAATTAATTAACAGTCGCAGTCGGATAAAAACTATCCTAAGTTGCAGCTAGAATAATAATGTACCTATATAAAATGTTTCATATTTTTCCGTTCATGGGATGCTGAGAACATTCGAACCGCGCAAAGCTTAGTTTCAAACTGGCTGATTCTTTTTTTAATTTAGAGATTTATTATAAGTGGAGATTATATTACATATACCTACTATAGACATAGCATGGATTGGCGCGGCTTAAATACCTACCGACACAATTGGCTTGCCACGCTAAATATCGCGGGTGCCGCAAGAATCCATAAGGAAAGAAAAAGAAAAACGATGTGGTCGCTATCCGACTTCTTTGGTAATAATTTTTTTGGGTACGCGACCACCCCATTTTATTTAAATCTATTTTTATAATATGCCGAATTTCAACGAAATTATTACAATAGCTAAATCATTTAAGCAATCAAGTAACTAATTTCAGCATAATAATAAAATAAAGTGACGTAACTAAAGTTTTCGCGCCAACTGTCGCGTTATTTTTTTTACAGATTCACTGCACGTCAACACTTTTCGGAAGCAATGTGTGAAATGTGTGAATTGAGGTAATTTTTTCTTGCTTTGGATTAAGATTTGAGTTTTAAAGTGTATTTATTCTTATTCTGACACTATTCAAGAATAGTTAATAACTAATTAGTTTTCTGTTGGGTTTGTAGAAATGTTAATATCTTTAATTGAAGCAGCCTAGTCCGTCAAGTGGTCGCCAACCGAAGGTGGTCGCGTTACCGGCGAAACGACCCTACCTTCCATTTACTATGCAGGCGTATGGCCATAGAGTTACACTTGCATCTTGGATCCCATTAACAATCGGTTATCTCTTCGAAAATATGTAAAATAACTTCGTCACTTATGCTGTTTTTGTAAAATGATTGGCAGTTATGTTATTTTTGTGCAAAAATCATTGATATTCCTATAGTAAAAATAATTATTGAATTTACGAAAACCGTTTAAATACCAAATGTATTGCATTTAAATTAAATACATAAATGTATAAGAGAATGTAATTATTATTGTAGGTACTATAAGTTTCGTAGAGCTGAGTAATTCCATTTTAAAGATAGACGGGTAATTTTGGGCAAAAGGGTTCCTAATTAAACAATGTATATTGCACAATTGTAGCGTCTTCACAGACGGACATAATCATAGCAAATACTCGATTTCGTAAAATATATCAGTTTTAAGCCGGGTCCCCTGCGCCGTGTTTTCGGTGTTTGCAAACATCTAACATGTTTTCCGTCAGTTTCAGCAAACAAATAGGGTATTGTTTTGATTGACAAAACATTTTTGACGTGTAAAAACCACGAAAACATGGCGCAGCGGACGCGGCTTTACCTACTCATGTCGAGTAAGAGACCTACATCATATTTTTTATCTCCACTTATACTCTCCACTTAAAATAAATCTCTAAATTAAAAAAAGAATCAGCCAGTTTGAAACTAAGCTTTGTGTGGTACGAATGTTCTCAGCATCCCATGAACGGAAAAATATGAAACATTTTATATAGGTACATTATTATTCTAGCTGCAACTTAGGATAGTTTTTATCCGACTGCGACAATTAATTATTTTCCGAAATATACGACTTCATTTAATTTTTCATTTATTTTTATTGAAATCAAACGCTGCTCCAACTGTCAGCTATAAGAAACGTCAAATTTTCGTCAAAATGGCGTAATTGCTTTGCCTTTCACTTATTAATAATTTAAATCCAGTCTACGATAGACCTTTACGATACACATGCCAAAAGTTAAACCATAAAAAAATATTCGATTGTGATATGAGAACTGCGCAAATGTCGCATTATGGCGTGATTTCAATAAATGTATCAACAAATTTGAACAATATAATTAACAGGAATTTGTTTTTTTTTAATGGCAATATGCCATTGCTCTTTACGCATTCTGCCATAGTGCCTGCGGCGCTACCACGAAAACCGAAACTCGAAGTTCGTATAACTGCATCCCTGTCACTCGAGTATGGTTAGTGCGATAGAGATACCCGAATATTTTCGAATTCCGAAGTTCGTGGTTATAGCTCAGGAATCAAAACTACACCCCGTAAGCCGCGTCCGCTGCGCCATGTTTTCGTGGTTTTAAAACGTCAAACATGTTTTGCCAATCAAAACAAAACCCTATTTGTTTGCCGAACCTGACGGAAAACATGTTAGATGTTTAAAAACATGGAAAACATTGGTGCAGCGGACCCGGCTGTAGGTAGACACTAAATAAAATAATCATAATGTATTTTCTGGAAAAAAGGATAATAGAGAAAAAATCAACGGAAGAGGTTATATGTATATGTTATCACTAAGTTCCAAAATTTTATGTTCTGTCCCTTTTCCACAAAACGCACCTTCATATAAAACGATTGTTTTTTACTATGACGCTCGAGGATCTTGACGTCACAGTCCCCGATCGTTTTCTCACTCTAACAAGCGACATTAAAACGGTTTTGAGATATTTGAATGGGAGTTTCGTCATCTTCTATCTATCTATACCTACATATAAATGCCTATGTCCTGACTGACTCACCCACTCACTCATCAATGCACAGCCGAACCTACTGGGGCTAGAGAGTTGAAATTTACACCAGAACTACCTTTTACAACGTAGGCAACGGATAAGAAGGGATTTTTGGAAATTCTTTCCCTAATGGGGTCAAATAGGGGTGCAAATTTTGTATGGGGGTAACTTTAATATTTTAGCAAGAAACTCAATACGTTGTAGAAAGCTTACTTATTAGAATACAAATAAAGTACTGTCCGCTTTTTGGAAAATTCAGCCTTTTAGGGGGTTAAAAAGGTTTGCAAAGTTTGTATGAGCGAAACTTCTTTTTGAGATAGAAGCTTAAAAGTTTGTAGAAAGATTACTTATTACAATACAAATAAAAAAAACAGCGTTTTGGAAAATGGTATGAAAATGGGGTACAATGTTGGCTAAGGGGATTTTTTTGAGCTAGAATCTAAATTTTTTTTAAAAAGATTACATAATAAAATAAAATAAAATACTTTCAGCGTTTTAGAAAATTCCACCACTTAGGGGTGTATAAAATATTTTTTTTTAGCAAGCGACAAATCTTTGTTGAAAGATTACTCATTACAATAAAACTTTCAGCGTTTTGGAAAATTCCACCCCTAAGGGTGATTAAAACGGGTGAAAATTTGTATCGAGGAATTTTTTTTTTTGTGCTAGAGGCTTGAAATTGTGTAGAAAGATTATTTATTAGAATACAAATATATAGGTAAATTACTTTCAGTGGTTTGAAAATTTCCACCCGCTAAGAGGGGGATAAAGAGGTGCAATGTTTGTATAGGAAAACTTTTTTTAGGTAGAAACTTAAAACTCTGTAGAAAGATTAAGTGCCTACTTATTCAAATACAAAAAATACCTACTGCCAGCGTTTTGGAAAATTTCACCCCTAAAGGGGTGCAAGGTTCGTATGGGAAACACTTTTTTTTAGCTAGAAACTTGATAGTTTGTAGAAAAAATACTTACCTATTACAATAAAAAAACCGAGTGTTTTATTTTTAATTTTTCCCTGAAAAGCGTTTTAAGTTTGTATGGAGAGCAAGACAATTTTAAAGTATGATATTTGTAACTTCGATCTTAGCCTGTTTAGACTACAAAACTTATTTTAGCATTTTTTTAAATATATCCCCTAAAGGGGATTATAAGGGTGTTCAAAGTTTGTATTGAGAGCAAGCTATTTTTAAAGTAAGGGATTTGTAACTTCGGTTTTAGACTGTTTGCTAAAATACTACAAAACTTATTTCAGCGTTTTTTTTAATTCATCGCCTAAGAAGGTTAAAAGGGGGTTCGACCTTTGTATAGAGAGCAAGACATTTTGAAAGTAAGAAATTTGTAACTACGGTTTCAGACTGTTTACTATGAGGGTTCAGAGAGGGTTCTTACTGTTCTTAGTTTGTATAGAGAGCAAGACATTTTGAAAGTAAAAGATTTGTCATTTCGGATTTAGATTGTTTTCTAAAAGACTAGGTACAAAATTAATTTCAATGTTTTTTTTAAATTCATTCCTTCAACAAACATTTAGACGATAACATGTTATACGCGGACGAAGTCGCGGGCAACAGCTAGTTGTTAATAACGTTGAAGATTTCATGGACATATTTATAAATTGCTAGGGTACTTAGTAGAATAATTCTTCCTAAATCCATTTTGGTTTTTATGAAAAATATTATATTTTTCGTAAAAACCATAGAGGAGCTTTACCATCGCGGTTTCGAATATTTTAGCTGATGTTGATAATAGAGAATAGGTAAGGAAGGACGCATATATATTTCAGACTCCGAAATCTAGAGTGACATACAATGTGACACAATGAACTACAGCAACATGCAATCAACCATACCTAATAATATGTAGCTATACAAATCTATAATTTGTAAAATAATGTAGTAAAACATCACTCAAAAACAAAATAATTTTGAATTAATTACACCTAATAATGTGCCGATAAAAAATAAGTGTTTTATAAATCTATCGTCCAATATGTTTCGACAAGTGCAATTGCTTCATCGGTTTTCATCACTAGTCATTCGAACGGCTGGATTTAAAAACTACGTCACGTCCAAGTCATTGTTTCAGTTGAATTCCAAGTGTGAAAAACCCTGTCACCCGCCCAAACGACAGCCTGCGCAAAAGGTTTGTATTTGGTTCCTTATGCACACCGCAAACGATGGAATCAAGTGGACCTTCGTTATTGGCCTAGCGCATCAGTGTTGCTAATTTAGACTTGTACCTACAACTGTAACCATCACGGTTATCACAACACGGCGCGCGAGCTCTCTCCATTTTTCTCGCATTATCCGTCTCTCTCTTATTACAAAACATCGAAAGAGTCGTATGGTGCGAGAAAAATCGAGAGAGCTCACGTGCCGTCTTGTGCTAACCGCGCTGTAGCAACCGTGAAATGGGCCCGGCAGTAAGTGTAAATATGTACATAAATAAAATTGTCCATTTAAGTCCAAATTAGTCCGTAGACTTAGCCCATTCCCTCTCATCCATGACAGGAGGCTAATGCTCAGAAGTGGACGTAAGTTGAGGATGACGTAAGTACGGCTTGTGCAATATCTTTACCCAGTCCGTTTTCCTATAGGTAGCGGTAATAGGTGCTGGAACTGACGTCGGGCAAATGGTTTCGTTGTTCCTCAAACAGCAAAAAGTGATCAAGACGTTGGCAATGTACGACGATGTGCCAGAGCGGCGCGTGCTGGGGGTGGCTAATGACTTGGCGCACATCGACACTAGCACTGACCTCGAGGCGTATCAGGGGTGGGCGTTCATTAAAAATGCTCTATATGTAAGTCTTGGTATATTTCGTATTTTATTGCTCTGTTAGAATATACGACTAGACTCTTTTACAAGCTTTGCAGTGTTTGTATGTATGTACCTAACTATGTTTGTTCGGGTGGAATCTTGCAACTCAATTTTGAAGCAGATATATTTAACTGATTGAGCTGAAATTTTGGATAAAGGTATAGTTTGGATTACAATTCAATATTATGGTACCATCGAGCTGATCTGATGATGGACACAGAAGGTGGCCAGGGGAATTCAGTACTAACCGACGTAACCCCGTTACCGAGGACCGACCTAGGCTCGTTAGAATCGTCTCAATGAGTAGTTGATGATGGTATACAGAAAAGTACAGACAGCAATAAAAGCTTGTACCAAAAATGAAATTTTTGACAGAAACTTATTGACAACCAAAAATATACTCGTAGATTCCAGTGTTATCGTATGAGGCTCTTGTTTCTTCGGTACCTAATTGGGCTCAAAAATATCTGACGGTGGTTTCAAGTTCAAATATATTCATTTGGTATCAAAATTACGTTACCTACATTATGTTACTCCTCATTTGTTTCCTCATCTTTTTTTGTAGATACCATAATCTTGTGGAAAACAGAGAAAGCAAGATTGGTGCAACCATACATAGTATTAAAATGTAACAGTTGCGCGCTCGGTTGTGCCTCTCTCACACAAGCGTGTTGTTTTTAGTTTTACCGAGAGATATTTCATCGAATGTATCTAGGTTTCGCAGATGTTTCTTTTCTTCGAATACATTTTTTTATACTTTTCATAAGAACCTAACCTAAACCTAAAAAAGGTAAAAGAAAAGTATCTCACAACAAACTATGAAATAAAAATTTGGTGAAACGTTAGTCGATGAAATAAGAGGACATGTTCAAAATATTACATTAACCTAAATATTAGTGTCATTTAATGCATATTTTAGTTGTGTTATTTCCTTGATTAGTTTATAAGTGCGAGTTGACAGGACGCGGACGTGGTGCTGATCTGCGGCGAGCCCGGCGGCTGCTGCGAGCGCGAGCACGACGTTTTCCGGATGAACGTGCGTCGCGTGCGCACCGCCGCGGTGGCCGTCGCGCAGTTCTGCCCGCGCGCGGTCGTGGCTGTGCAGACTCCGCCCATCGACTGCAACTTCGCGTTGTGCGCGCATGTTAGTATTTGTAACTAGTTTTATCGCAATACTTGCCACTGTATCTTTATCTTATCGGTGAAGGAAAACAGTGTGAGGAAACCGATCTAATCCCTGTTAGGTCTACAGGGTGACTCGTAATTCGACCTATTCCTTGAAAGGGGTTATACTAGAGCTAATTTGCAACAATTTATGTCCAGTCAACCAGGGGTCAAAACACGATTTTTTTTTAATTTTTCGAGTTTTTAGTTTGTTTGAAAAAAATCGCCTTGCAGCCTTAAAGTGCTGATTGTGACAAAAATGTTTTTTTACCATCCAAATGGAAGTACTTTTGTCACAATCACCAGCTTAAGGCTGCAAGGAGATTTTTTTTCATACAAACTAAAAACTCGAATATCTCGGACACCAGCGAGTTTCGACCCCTGGTTGACTGGACATTAATATAAATGCTCAAGATAAATAAAAACTTCCACAAACCATTTTAAATCTGTTTACAAGTTACAATTTTAAGCAACAAATAAAAGAGCCAACACGCATTACTCAGTCATGCGCTAGCTGTTTAGATCTAGTGTTCACAAACTTTCAAGACCAGGAAATGACTACCTCCGTAAATGATTACGGTTTCTCAGACCACAAAGGCATCTTAATTAACTTACCCCTACCTGATACAAGAAATAAAATATGGTATAGCGAAAAAAGAATTTACAATGAAAACAGAATAAACATGTTTAAATCGGAACTACAAAAAATCAACTGGAACTCTATAATTTTATTGCAACAAAACGTAAACGAAAATTATAATAACTTCTCAGCTAAAATAATAGATGCGCTGAACAAGACAATACCTAAAATAAAAATAAAATTAATATTCAAAATCAACAAAAGTTGGCTAACAGTCGGTTTAAAAAAATCGTGCAAACATAAACGGCTCTTGAAAATAATGTTATCACAAACAAAAGATATCACTTTAGAAAACTACTACAAAAATACGAAAAAATCTTGAAAATTGCTGTAAAAAACTCAAAAAAGTTACAAAATATTAAACGAATACATAAATCTGAAAACATTATGAAAGATATGTGGCAAATTATAAAAGAAAATTCAAACAAAGTCCAAAAGAAAGCCCACAAAAACTTGTCTTTGAGGGTTTCAAATATAGACCAGCGGCTGAACAAAAATGGGTTTTGATAACATTAAAGTTTTTTCTTTTTTGATATGTCATTGGAGGCATGTTAAATAATACTTATACAAAAAGTTAGAAGTTTTTAGGTTCGGCTTTTGGTTATATTGAAATATTTTATTTTTAGCCAAGAACTATGTAAATATAGAATTAGAGTTACATAAAACTGTAACATATCCAATAACACTTTAGTTTCTTTAAAATAATCTGTTTTTAGAAGTCTGGAACATCTGCATTTTGGTGAACAAAAAAATGCAAATAATTTTGCAAATAAAGAATTAGAGTAGCTGATATTGTAAAATTATGATGTAATCGATCCACTTAATATACTGGAAAAAAGTTAGATGTGTAGACAATTGGCTTGTGTAGATATTTATTTCTGGTTGAGCAGTATAACCAATATTGAATTAGAGTTTGTAGAGTTAATAATAAACGGTCTTGACAATGATCTCAGTTACCAAACAAAAGTTTAGAAATATAGAATCACGGCGACACTAAATACTGACATGTATAGGTAAGCATTCCGTGCCTATATTACTACGTTTCAAACGCGCTGTATTGTATGCACGCGCCGTGCTGTGCGCTGTGGCCCTGGTGCCAGGCAGCGATCAGCGGTGGCGGGGCAGCGGGGTGCCCTTAACTCATCCATAAAAAAAACCGCAAAGCATGTTTTAAACTAATATCAATGGAAAATTGTTATTTTGTTTTAAGTACGCTTATGGAAATACAAAGACGAAACTTACCCTTATTTATTACTATACTAGGAATTGCCCACGGTTTCGTCGGCGTTAAGTCCATTATAAAGTAGGTTTTAACTTATAGTTTTATGTTAAAGTAAGTATTGGTGGCTTACACAATGGTAACAAATAACAAAAATACAACTTTTTACAACAAAATTATAATTGCAACATTTGCAAATCATTCATATTTGTAATTGTGGGTGTATATACATAATAACTAGGGTACGGAAAAGTGGTGGCAGATTTCACACAGAAGGTAGTAGAGTCGCCTAGATATTTTTATGACTAAACAAATACTGATTGAATGATTTATTTCTCTTAATTTTTTTTTATTCTCTTGCGACTAAATATTAAGTTTTTGAAATGAAAATGTACATGTATTTACATTTTATGTTTAAAGGATTTTATTTTTCGTAAAGAATCAACATATTTCACTAACATGAGAAAAGTTATAAGTTAATACTAAATCTAAGCATACAGTGTTAACAATTGTACAAAAATCATAGTGGGTAGACATGCTATATAATACAGGGTATATTATTCAAAGGGGGCAGTGAGGGAATATCTGAAACTATAAGATATACTTTAATTTGCTCTAAGGAGTTACGAGACCGATTTTAGAAAAAATCAAAACTGCATTCAAGGATTTTCAAAAAAGCCTCATACACAGCCGGGAATCGAACCCGGTCAAATCTGTCTAAAAATCAGAGTGCGTTATTTTGCGTAAATTAATAGTGTAATGTAAGGAAGAATTGGTGCTAAGGAACCCTGTATCTACAATCCCAGGAAGATGCTGAATTTCATAGTTTAATAATAATAATTCATTTATTTATTCAACCAACTTGGATCATACATTTAAATACTATACACAAACCATAAAAAATACAAATACAGTCATGTCAAGGTTAGTAGGTAAATTTCATCTTACATCTAAAGTGTTAGTAGACATTATTTCCCATTACATGCAGTGCACTGCAATGGTTTAGGTAGGCACCATCCAACCTGCCTGCAAACATTGCCAGAATGCTGTTGGTGCTGACCCTTACCCTATTGAGCAGCGATGCGGCTTTTTTACGTATTATGGCAGCGAAGCTGTCCACGCGCGCCTCCGCGAACATTGCCGACGCGCTGCAGCAACGAGGCAGCCCCATCAGCACTCTGAATGCATTATTGTACTGCACTCGCAAGACGCTTAATGTACGGAAATGGATCTCCCCGCACAAACAGTGTACCTACCTACAATGAGTAAGTATGGGAATTATATTTTTTTTACAGCTTTGAAAAGATTGGTGTAAATAATGAAAATAAATTAAAAAAAACCACGAATTTACAAATTTTGTCTAGTTTCAGACGCCACAGTTATTCTCCCCATACTTACTACATCAAACTATGAAATTAGGCATTTTCCAGTGATTGTAGATACAGGGTTCCTTAGCAACAATTTTCCCTTACAATTCCGGATTTTCGAAATTCCGGAATCTCGGGCAATGTTTCCGATATTACAATTCCGGAATTGGTATACTCAGAATATCGGAAATTCCTGAACTGGATTTTATGTATTTCCAGAATTTATGACTGTTTATTTTCATAGTTTACCATAAACTGGATAAGTCTCGTGACTTTTCGTATCTCTTATAGTTTCGGATTTTCCCTCACTGCCCCGTTTGAATAATACAACCTGTATATAAAGCTAAAGTTCGGCCGCCTTGTTGCGGCGATAACGGCGATTTTTGTTTAAGTTATCTTTCCAAAAAAATTTCAATATTTCGTCTACTACAGACTACAGATGCCTTTGTGTTGGCATTTACGACTTTGTACGCTAACAAATCTGCCCTCCTTATTGCAAACGCAGTACTTGCAAAATGGTGGTTTCGAGATAAACGCGGTAAACATATTTTTTGGTATCTATACAACAAATCTATGTTATACAACTTTTGAAGTGTACTGAAAAATTGTTAAAAAAATAAATCTTTAGATTGAAATATTTTTTACTTTACTGCCTTATTTAGATAAAATACGCAGTACTGCATTTTCATCAACTATATGGGTTTGCAGTTAGGCCTATGTCCAGCAGTGGACGTCTTTTGGCTGATATGATGATCTGGGTTTGCAGGTATTACAGTATCACTAAGGCTTAATGCAGTATTTGTATTTATTACTGCAAAATCACCTAGCACGTGTTAAATACTGCGTTTCTAGTTCGCAATCATGCTCTATTTTCATACCTATGTAGTAATAAATAAGTGTTAGTAAGATTTAACTTCAGACAAACATTGAAGTGACGAAGAGACGAAATAAAATTGAGTTTAGGTAGGTACTAGAAAAAATGAATATTTTTCTTATCAGCGTATCAAATTATTATTTTTAATAGTCTATAAAATGTGTTTCAGGAACATTTTTTTATTAGAGTCTATTAATATAAAACACCTCCACTCATCAAGCCATCAATCACTTTTTTGAATTATACAAGGTGTAACCAAATCAAGTGCGAATATTTCACTCTGATTTGCTAGCACGAAATGCTGCACTGTACCTACCGTGTGGCTTCGGTGCATGCGTAGCTTTATGTTACTCTCGAGTACCTCTCGATACTCTTAAGCGCAGCACTGTGAAATAAGTACTGCGTTTAAGTACTTTAAGCGTGGCAAGAGTAGCTCTTTGGTTTTCCCGCTAAACTCAAACGCAGTAATTTTGAATACTGCGTTTGGCTTTAGTTAGTATTCGTTGCAATAAAATTAAATGCCTAATGAATCTGCAGTAAACGTAGCAAGTACTTCACAGCCTTCTAGCACATGCTGAATGCTGTAGATCTTGTTAGCATAAGTAGTATTTTTGTGAAAGTACTGCGTTTTTGGTTAGATAAGAAACATGTTTGAAATATAAAAAATGACCTGAAATTTTTTTTAGGCTTGTGATGTCATTTTTGCAGAAAAGAGAAAATCTCAAAAATGACTACTGCAAGTACAATTATCAGGGCCTTTGGCCACATTATCAACTGTTTCGTGTACTGCAACTACTGCAAGCCATAAATTGCAATAAAATATATTTTTTCTACTCCGTTATCTGTCATTTATATAGGCTGTAGCTCAAATACAATGACACCACTAATAAGTCGTGGAAAAACTCTATGCTCTATGGTCCAAAAACGCACTATTTAGCGTACTTTTTTGGTTCATACATTTTTAATAAAAGCACTGTTTAACTTTTTTTTAATCGGCCGCTATATTGCAGTG
The DNA here is from genome assembly GCA_963854355.1 of Epinotia brunnichana. NCBI lineage: Eukaryota > Metazoa > Arthropoda > Insecta > Lepidoptera > Tortricidae > Epinotia > Epinotia brunnichana. The sequence continues at coordinate 41,340,966 of OY977936.1, read as the reverse complement.
ATGCCAACTTCATAAACAAATATTTCGAAATAAAAGTATTTATTTACGATTTAACATTTGTACATTATGAATTATTTACTACAATAATAATAAATCATAATCTATTGTGTGTTAAATTACATGTTTTATAAATTCTTGGTATTATTTATAAAAATAAACAGTTCGAATTCGGTCCGGGTCCGGATTCAGTTTGGTTTGGATGGCCAGTGCAAACAAATTAAAAACAAAACAAACCATAAACAAGAGCTGTCACATTTCCAATTTCCCACCAAAATGTCCAAAATACAGTTCAAAATGAAAAAACGAAAGATGATAAACTATTAGTCCTAAACTATTAAGATTGTATTCGTGTTTTTGAAGACAAAAGTGTACGTTCCTTTTAAAAATGGTCGAAGAAATTAATAACTGCACTCCTGAAGAAATTGCGTGAGTAGCAAAAGTACGAATAGAAAACTTGCTGCCTGAAAAAATTAACTATTCTGTAGTCTGCTATCACAGATAACCTCCGTTATCTGTGTCTGCTATTTATTTAAAATTTGTCGTAGAAAAAGTATTGTATGCAACGGTGTATAACTGGTCTAAAAACGCTCGTGGCGTCCTAAATTGCGATGCTCGCCAAGGCTCGCATCGCAACCCACGCCACTCGTCTTTTAAGACCCTTCTTATACAACAGTTGCATAAAATACTTAATATAATTTGGATATATTTTTATTTTTGATATCCAAATTACATTATAGTTTAATACTCTAAAAATATAAATTAAATAAATAATGTATTCATTCAACCGTAAAATGTAAATAAAAAGTAACGACTCCATTTTACTCCCTGTGCGAAATTTGCCACCACTTTTGTCTGGACGCTACTAATAACAATTTTAAATTAACTTCTGTAACTTCACATTATTCCATGCAGATATTTTTCTTAAAAAAACAGTATCTGTAATGTTTTATTGTACATAATAAAATTAAAAATAGGTAAACTAATGTTACATCTTATAGGTTTTGACATAGCTATAATAAAAAATCTTCCTTTTCACCCGCTTTTCCAAACATTGAATATCTCCGAATCATAAAACCGCCTTATGGTACCTTTACACGTGGACCATCACTAATATTGTAACAGTGCTGTAGTACGTATTTTCCTGAAGGAAGGTTTTCAAAAACTATTTTGGTAAGTTTTTTGAAAGAGCTGTTTAAATAGACGATTTTTATAACATATATTTTTTTCATTTGAATCTGGCCACTTTAATTTTTTTCTACATATGTTTTACTATGCTCGAATCTGGGTTTTGCCCCCAAAAAAATCTCATAAACTATACATAAAAAGTTTTTGCGCCTTCCCTATTTTAAACATATAAATACGAAAAATGTTTTTTTTTTAATGCGGCAGAACGGGGGCGCACGGGCGGGGCGAGGGATACCTAGCAAGCGATAGCTCGCAAGGTCGACTAAGATCTGCTCCGCCGTAGCTACAACTTGTAGCGCGGCTTGGTTTTCGCGCCTTTTTTTAATAATATGCGTTTATGATGCAAACTATACACAGAAATTTCTTACTTTCCATAATATGGCTGCATATATTCTTTTATAGTATTAGACTTATTTTTATAGACTCTAATTCAATATTAGATCTTACAGGACAAAAAATGCGTATTAATTTTAAAGCTTTTATCTTATTCCTCTAAACTTTTGGCTTTGTCTATTAACTTAAGAATTTAGAGATATTGTTGTGGATTTTTAAAACTCTAATTCAATATCGACTAAATAATAAGCTAATTCTGGTTTGACGTAGTCGCGGGTGTTTTTTTTTTCTAAAAACTTAACAGTGTAAAGCGTCATACATATTATAAACGATGAAGCGTAAACTTTGCACTTTAATTCAATATTCACAAATCATCAATAAAAATTAATAAATACCTAATTTATATCTAACCCTCGTTCTAACTTTTCTTCATATAATACAAATATGCTTGAAAATAAGTCATATGCCATATAAGCATAACTTTTCCGACTTTAGAATTATCAAAACTTCTAGGGCCAAAATCCGGTTCCACTACTGAGCTAATAAGCTCACAGATGATCCATACACCGTCGCAAACTCATTTAATGACTATTTTGTATCCCTAGGCAGCCAAGTAGCTGCATATACAAACAACGTAAATCCAATATCTGATACTCTCACAAACATTGATTCACCAACAAACTCTTTTTACTTAAGCCCGATTAGCGATACAGAAATATATAAAACAATACGAAAGCTTAAAAATAAGGAAAGTTCTGGTCACGATGAACTACCTCCGACTCTTATAAAGCAATGCTCCAAAGAATTAACAATCCCCCTTACATTCATCGCAAATCAATCAATTTGTGAAGGTGAAATGCCAGACCTTCTTAAATTATCGGTAATTAAACCAATTTTTAAAAAAGGGGATACCAGTAACCCAGCACAGTAACCGCCCGATAGCTCTATTGCCCACATTTGCAAAAATATTAGAGACAATAATGACTAGCCGGCTATACACATTTTGTGAGAAATTTAACATTTTATGTGAGAATCAATATGGATTTCGTAAAGATAGATCAACGATACTAGCTCTCTATAAATATGCTCAAGAAATATATAACATCATTAATGATAAAAACTATGCCATCGGCGTATTACTAGACATGAGCAAAGCCTACGACAAAGTATCCTATAACATTTTATTAGACAAGCTTTACAACATTGGCGTGAGGGGTATTGCTCATAGATGGTTCCAATCTTATCTATCAAATCGAAAACAGTTTGTCCAAGTAGAATATCATAATTCTCAAACTAAGGTAATAGAAAACGTAAAATCAGAAAGTAGGATACTATCAGGATCAATACCACAAGGAAGTAATCTCGGTTGCCTCTTATTTTTAATTTATATAAATCAGCTTCCCAAAATATTAGACCACACTTGTGTCCTTTTCGCAGACGATATTTCAATAGTCTTTCCTTATTCTACTCGTATTAATAACCTAAATTCCCTTTTACACAATATTCTATCCAAAGTTGTCGATTGGCTACATCTTCACAACCTTGAATTGAATTTAGATAAGACAAAAATTATGCAGTATAAACCACACCAAAAAAACAACTTAAACACAAATTTTACCTACATTAATCAAACATTAGAATGCATCGACTCAACGAATCTTCTTGGACTCCAAATTGACACAAACATGAACTGGAAATCCCACATCCAAACTTCAAAACTATCAAGCTTTACCTATGCCTTAATGGAAATTAAAAAACATACCAATCTCAATACAGCACTAAGTGCCTATCACGCATTTGCCCATTCCCGGCTACGGTATGGAATTATCATGTGGGGCAACAGTACAAATGTGAACGATCTCTTTGTGTTGCAAAAGAAATGTATAAGGATCTTAGTCAATATATACCAAACAGATAGTTGCAGACCACATTTTTCTAAACTCAATATCATGACCTTGACCTCTTTATACATACTAGAGCTATGTAAGTTTTTAAGAAAGCATAACACATTATTTCTAGACCAACAGAGACCGACTACCTCAAACCTACGTCCCAGAGATAAGATTCCAATTCCAGCATCTAAATTAAAAATGCACGCCTCTAGTCCCCACGTAATGTGTATCAAGGTGTACAATAAACTTCCAAAGATTATAAGGGACGAGGAGAACAATAAATTATTTAATAAAAAAGTCACCAAATTTCTAATTAAAAACTGTTTTTACTCACTGCAAGAATTTTTTGAAAGTTAATTACTGATATAATAGTATAGGTATAGCTATAGCTAGATTAATAAATATTTGTAATACTTAGCATAAGATTATCTTTGCATGCTCACCGTTTTGTATAAGTTTAACAATTAAGAGATAAGCACCTTAAGCTGTTGCAAATTAATACATTTTAGTTTTAGTTATTTAATATTGTAGTGCCCTACAGGGTTTCATAGCTGAACATATATAATGTACCATCTTGTATTTACCTATGAAAGCAATAAAGATACTGATTACTGATTACTGATTACATAAATTGTTGCAAATTAGCTCTAGTCGGTCGAATTACCAGTCACCCTGTATATTAATTTATCCTCTGGGTTGGAAGGTCAGATGGCGGTCGCTTCGTAAAACTAGAGCCTACGCCATATCTTGGGATTAAGCGCCAAAGTGCACCCCGGGCTCGTTTAGGGCAGTACCGGGAAATACTCGGAAGATGATGATGACTTGGCAGTGTATCTTTAAATGCACACTTTTTAGTAGTTCACCTTTTTGTATTTTAAGACCGTTTTTTTTTGCTTAAATCAATGCAACCGAGAAGAGCTTGAACCCACATTATTTGAAAAAAAATGCCAAGTTTAGGGTAATTTTACGCTTTGGGCGAAGGCCCAACAATAAGTTGTTGCAGAAATAAGGTTTGTGTACCTACATATGTTTGAGACTTAGTGGTGTATACACATTGTTGCCCTTGACCGTATTGCGAGTATAATATTATTATTTTGTAGACGCTAAAGGCGAGAGACGTGTATGACAAGCGTCGTGTGTTGGGAGTGAATGCAGTGAACGCAATGCGCGCGAACCAGCTGTACAGCTCCCTGATGGGCACCGACCCCACCAAGTCCAACGTCGCCGTCGTGGGTGGCTGTTGCCGCAGCACGCGCGTGCCTGTCTTCTCCTCCGCTAAGCCTAACCCCTTCGATTGCTGCGTGTCACAGGTATTTTAACTAAACTTCATATAAGACTAGCTTTCGCCCGCGACTTCGTTTATTTATATCGTATCTCCGCCGCCCATTTCACCCGGGATGAAAAATATCCTATGTCCTTCCCCGGGATTAAAACTATCTCCATACCAAATTTCATCTCAATCGGTACAGCGGTTTAAGCGTGAAAAGGTAACAAATAGGCAGACATGCGTTGGGCTGTTTGTTCTAGATCACCAATTGGCCTTTCACATTTAACAATCCTCTTCAATTATACTTGGCATTCACGTGGCTTTGGTATTTTAGACGCAATTGAAGAACCTGACTACCCTAGTGCGAGACGCCGACGACATCATCTGCAGAGTGAAGCCAGATATGAAGAACGGATACCTTTCAATTGGTTTTTCAACAGCCAGATTTGTTCTAAATATAATGAAAGGTATTTTTTTATTAAATAAAAAAAATACTGGCCAAGTATGAGTTGGACTCGCGCACGAAGGGTTCCGTACCATTATCTATAAAAACGGCAAAAAAATCATGTTTGTTGTACAGCAGGTCGATCACGTAACGCATTGTACGAACGTCGGGTAGGTCTAAATGTCACTTTTTATATGGAAAATTGACATTTAAATTGCACCGACGCGCGTTCGGAACGTTACGTGATTACCCCTTAAATATCGATTATATCCTGTTTTTAGGGTTCCGTACTCAAAGAGTAAAACGGGGCCCACAGACGGACAGACTGACAGACGGACAGCGCAGTCTTAGTTATAAACTAAGACTCCGCTGTCCGTCTGTCTGTCTGTCTGTCTGTCACCAGGCTGTATCTCATGAACCATGATAGTTAGACTGTTGAAATTTTCACAGATGATGTATTCCTACAAATACTAAAAAACAGAATAAATATATGAAAGTATATGCACCGTGAATTTTTAGCGGTTGCTTTCCCGCGGCAGGGCGATTTGCTACCGGTAGTACTTTTGAATTATAATAGACAGGCTCAAAAAATAAAAACTTCTCTTTAAAAAAAAATACCCTAAACTCGAACATGCGAAAAACAATAGTAACGCACTAAAGTAGTAAAGGTACTACTGCAGTGCTACTACTGGTGTTAGGTCACTTTCGAGTTTCGTTCGACACTTTTTTAAATCACATTTCTTAACATTAATAAAAAAAAAGATTACACATCGATTGTACGTCCATGGCAAAATCATTTCGTTGCGGGAAAACATCCACTAAAAGTTCACGGTGTATATATATTTTTTCTTTTACAATCTAATACAAATCGACCTACTCCCAAACTAAGCAAAGCTTGTACTATGGGTACTAGACGACGATAAACATACTTATAAATATAGATAAATAAATACTTAAATACATAGAAAACATCCATGACTCAGGAACAAATATTTGTGTTCATCACACAAATAAATGCCCTCACCGGGATTCAAACCCGGAACCTCCGGCTTCGTAGGCAGGTAACTACCAACTAGGCTACAGAGGGCTCCCATACAACAAACGTGATTTTTTTGCCGTTTTTATAGATAATGGCACGGAACCCTTCGTGCGCGAGTCCGACTCGCACTTGGCTGGTTTTTTTGTATTTTTTGTTATAGCGGCAACAGAAATACACATCATCTGTGAAAATGTCAACTGTCTAACAATCACGGTTCATGAGACAGACGGGCCTGGTGACAGACGGGCAGACAGACAGACGGACGGACCGCAGCGGAGTCTTAGTAATAGGGTCCGGTTTTACTCTTTGGGTATACGGAACCCTACACAGAAGAGTAGACGCAAAACACAATAATCAATAAGCTGAATTATCATGCTACCCGAAGAACTAATTATGCAATATCATCTGTTGTTTTTCGGTGAAGGAAAACGTATCGTAAGGAAACCCGCATACATCTACGAAGAATTTTATAGGTTACCTACCACAAAACGTTAGAAAAGTCCCCAATCCGCACTGGGTATGGGTTCGACGAGGTTTGTGCAGCATCATGGGGCGTACAGTCTAGGTATGGTATGAAGATGATGGAGTACAAACACACCCATTCCAGGTCTGTTCGAGAGCCCTGCATTGCTGGACAGCGCGCTGGTCGAACAAAATGATCCGGAAAAGTGCTACGGAATGTGTGTCTGCTCCACCCCCGTAACGGTGGGGAGGGGGGGTGTCCAGCAGTACTGCGTCCCAGAGCTGAACGAGGCCGAGCAGGAGCTGCTTGAAAGTTCGAAGTTAGTTTACTTCTTCTACTATTGATAAATACAAACCAGGCCCCGTAGCATGGATGGCCTTATTACGTGACAAGATAAGAGCGTCGTCTCGTTCTATCGAACGGTGTCAGCCAGTGACGGATGCTCTATCATGTCACGTGTCGCGTGATAAGGCCAACCATGCTACGGGGCCAGAGGAGAGTTGGGAGGTTAGGTTTTGAATTTATCACGGATGGCAATAGATGCTTTTGGGGTGCTCGAGCCTCTTAGCTTAGAAGTTATTAGGGGGTTGATTTAGCATCGGATAGACGAATTTTATGAACGTCCGAAACGTATGACGTAATCGTTGACATGACATTTAAATAAAAAAAAATCATGTTGAAACCCAAAATCAATTATGCAAGAGTTGAATTAAGCTTTACACATGAAGGCAAAATAGTTATTTGTGCAACAAGAGAGCAAAGTTCTGTTTTGCTGCGGGTGCTGATTTTGAGTCTCGAGGAAGCGAGGGACTCAAAAGCACGAGACGCAAATACTTTGCTCTCGAGTAACACATACAACTTTTCACCTCAGCAGTGAGAACATAGTCACGTTAAAAAATACATCGATAGGCTTTTACGTACCTATTCGTCTCGTGGATATTCAGGAAGAGAACTAGATTCGGGGTTCGTTACTGCTTATTTAAACTCCTCAGGGTGGCTAGTTAGTTACTAGAAGCACGCGAGAGTGCGGGCGAGACAAGGCGCGACGACAGACTAAAGCACATTTTAGTAATCTATACGAGTCTCGCATGACACTAACACAACACTAAAAACTAACCGTACCTTTAATTGTTAAAATACTGTCACTCATGTTCCCACATTTCACTCATATTTTCGAACTATTTTTTGAAATATTCAATGTAATATATGTTACGCTTACGCGCGTCGCGTTTGCGCTCCAAAAACTAAGTGTATTGTTGTTAAATACTGTCTTCTTCAATGAATTCACTAGATATATATTTCTTAGTTAGATAGATAATTAATTAATCCTATTCGTTTTTATATTCAAAACTAATATCAATAGCGCAAGCATGAAGAATAATATTACGAATAAAATGTAAACAATTTAACAGCGCGCCGGCTTTTTTAAAGGGAAATCATTGATTGTTTAGCGTAAGAAAATTCACGTTTTTACCTATTTAAGCAAAACTGACTTTATTTGAGATGCTCCATGTTTTTTTCTCTTCAATTTATAACATTCCTTTGTACAACATTTTTTGGTAATTTTAACTTATAATTATGTTAAGTGTGTTTTCGAACGTGTAACTTGGTTCGGGCTGGGGGTCTACTTTTAAATTCGAATATCGAACTATGAGTCAACCTACATATTTCTGTCGTATTCTTTTTTCGTAATGAAAATAAAAGGGACAATGCTCTTAAAGTTGACATATTATGAATTTGTAATAGACCCCACACTATGAAATGTCAGTGCTCGATATCAAAATTAAAAAGCTACTTTGACTCACGGAGTGAGCAAAATCGTATTTTGCTCACTGTTTTCACGCAGCAAAATATGCTTGTTCGAGCTGCTGGCTGAGGTGAAAAGATTGTTTTACTAATAGCAGCTATACTTAGTACTTAGGTCTGGGAGCAGGTATAAAGGAGAGGGCAAATGCACAAAAGATCCCACTGGGTCGAAGTGCATCCAAAAGGGCCCTCACCTAGATAAGATAAGATAAGATAAGATAGTACCTACCTACTTAGGTCGTCTAGGCTCGACTTTAACCATAGGGCCATGGGCATTTTCTGATGCAGGCAACAAAGACCCCATGGAGGTCACATTGGCCGAACACTTTCCCAGTGTGAACATAAATTTAATCGTTGTAAATAATATAACGATTACATTGAATGTAATCGTCGATTATGTTGGCATGGCAACAATAAATGGGTCATTGTCAGTCACAAAAACAAAAATCATCTTTCCGGTGGTCAATAGTTAAGGGCTTACGCTCACATATGATATGTTTTTATCACATAGAATTATAGAAGGGGCAACGCCGTTTATGCAGATTCAGAGATCAACCAAAAATTAGGCTTTATAGCCCTTAACTTTGGCAATGTCCACCGAAGAGACGCGAACCTAAATCTGACAATGACCCATATAGGCGTTGAAAAGGTAAGTAAATTAATTTTAATTAATTATATTGACAGATGTGATTTGGCGGATTTCCTGAATCTCGGCCGATGCTACGCTGACGGTGATGAATACTTTCCGCCATGTTGCACAACCCGCGGATGCAGTCGGGATCCTTGACTGCCTTGCCTAGTAAATTAAAAAATAAATATGGACTCGGGATCAAAAAGGAGGTGCATAACGTCACGATGTTGAACCTTACTATGCAAACCGTGCTGCACCCATCTGAATAATTAAGCAGGTCACCTACTTTTTAATTTTTGTAAGTAAAGACAAAACATGATATCAATGACAAGAGATAAACAAGGAAATTTGTTTTAGGCAACGCAGTTTCGGCTCAATGAAGGCACGTAAAACCTAGAAGACTAAAATTACCTTGTACTTGTATCTTAGTTTAGGACAGTAGTAGTCATTTACATAGGCAGTACCCAGTTTAAACAAATGGATTTGGCGCATAAATAAGAGTACCTAGTTATAACGGTTTGCGACCAGTATTCCGGTTAGTATCAGTGGTTTCGAAACAAAACACCTTTGGTTTTACGTGACGCGACTTACAATAATGTCTTAGGCTACTAACACGTTCAAAAATATCCTCGGTTATCAGCCGTTTAGGTATCAACTGTTTTTGAGCACAAAAGCAATGAAGACATTTTTGTAGCTGACTACACACTAGGGTCGTTTAACATGTAATACACTGATACACGATCTATAAAATATTTTTCTAGTTTACTTGCTGTTAATCTACAGAATGTTCTTGATACCTATACCTACATTGTATAAGGCTGGTTTATGTACTCAATCAATTCAATATCAATAAGTCAATAATCTCCACTTATAATAAATCTCTAAATTAAAAAAAGAATCAGCCAGTTTGAAACTAAGCTTTCTGTGGTACGAATGTTCTCAGCATCCCATGGACGGAAAAATATGAAACATTTTATATAGGTACATTATTATTCCAGCTGCAACTTAGGATAGTTTTTATCCGACTGCGACTATTAATTTATTTTCCGTAATATACGACTTCATTTAATTTTTCATTTATTATTCTTAAAGTATAACGCCGCCACATCTGTCAGCTAAAATAAACGTCAAAATCACAGACTAATAAGAAATACTACGGACAAAATGGCGGAATTTCTTTGCCTTTCTTTCGCCTATTAATAATTTAAATCCCGTCTACGATATACATTGACGAGACACATAGGTATCATAAGCAAATATAAAATTAATCGATTTTGATATGCGAACTTATATGCGCAAATGTCGAATTAAGGCGTAATTTCCACAAATGTTACAACAAATTCGAACAATATAAACTTGGTTTTTTTGAAAGGCACGCGCGCGCGCTCTTTGCGTATTCAGCCAAACAGTGAAAACCGAAACTCGAAGTTCGTATATCTGCATTCCTGCCATTTGTTAGTGCGATAGAGATAGAGATACCCGAATATTTTCGAATTCCGAAGTTCGTGGTTTAAAAGAAAATACGGATGTCGGATAGATCTAAATTAATATTTTATGTGTAAATATGGTTAAAATTATTTGGAAATACTATTGTTGTTATAGTTTTAGTATATTTGACTAGCTTTAAGTTTAATATTGTACGTCCGAAATGGGCAAGCTGTTGGACTTTATTTTACCCAAAACAACTAAATGTACACAGTTCTGACAATAAAGAAATCTTATTTTATCTTATCTTATCGAAAATAGGGATGTAGACACTAAACAAAATAATCATAATGTTGTACTATCTCGAAAAAAAACAACGCAAGAGGCTATACTCGTACAGGTAATCACTAAGTTACAAGTGTATAAAGTTTGAAGAGGGGGTTTGTTGCGTCTCTTTTCCACAAAACGCACCTTTATAATGAAACGATTGTTTTTTACTATGAAGCTCGAGGATCGTGACGTCAAGGTCCCTGATCGTTTTCTCACTCTAACAAGCGACATTAAAACGGTTGTAGAGTGGCGTCACTCCTGTCAAATCTGACGAGTTCTGCATCGCACTATCGAAGTTTCTTAAATCAGTTGCATAAATATAACATCCAAACAACTCTCATCGGACTTCGGTCCCTGAGAGATCTCTCTATTGTCGTATCTTCTACAGTAGCTTCGTAATTTTTTGAGATATTTGAATGAGTTTTTCGTTTCTTCTTTCTTTTGAAGTGAGTCTACAGCTACACCTCTATTTGGAAGACAAGCGGAAAGAACCCATACTATCCATACTAATAATCCATACTTCCATATTAATATTATAAATGCGAAAGTGTGTCTGTCTGTCTGTTACCTCTTCGCGCCTAAACCGCTGAACCGATTTAGATGAAATTTGGTATACAGATAGTTTGAGCTCCAAGGAAGGACAAACGGTAGTTTTTATATCTGAGGGGCTGAAATTGGGGGTGGAAATTTGTATGGAGCTACTTAAACAGCTGCCCGATTTAGATGAAATTTGGTATATAAATAGTTTGAGTCCCGGGGAAGGACATATAATAGGTTTTATCCCGGAAATCATCCCCTAAGGGGGTGAAAAGGGGGTGGGGGGGAAAATTTGGATGTAATCTATTTTGATGAAATTTGGTGTAGATATAGGTTAAGTCCTGGGAAAGGACATGGGATAGTTTTTACCCCAGAAATCATCCCCTAAGGGGGTGAAATTAGGGGTGAAAATTCGGATGGAACCCATTTTAATACAATTTGGTAAAGAGATAGCTTGAGTCCTGGGAAAGGACATAGGATAGTTTTAATTCCGGAAATCACTCCCTAAGGGGGTGAAATGGGGGTGAAAATTTGGATGAATCCCGTTTAGATGAAATTTGGTATAAAGGTCGTTTGAGTCTCGAAGAATGATATTAGATAGTTTTTATCCCGAAAATCATTCCCTAAGGGTATGAAATAGGGGGTGAAAGTTTGGATAAAATCCATGTACCTAGATGAAATTTGGTATAGAGGTAATTTGAGACCCTTCGAAGGATATAGAATAGTTTTTGCCTCGGAAATCATCCCTTGAGATGGTAAGTAGAAGTTTGTTTGCATTATATTTTCTAAGTATAAGTTCTACGCGGACGAAGTCGCGGGCAACAGCTAGTAATATCAATAAGTTCGTAAGTCAATATTCTTAAAGGGTTGTTTTAGCTGATTTATTAACAAGAAACATGCCAGATTTAATTTTAATACATAAAAAAGACAGATTTAAAGACTCCATTAAGGACCTACATCTATAAATTTTCTTATTGCAATGAGATATGGAAAAAATATGAGTTCATTGTTACGATTGCATATTGTCACTTGTACCGGTCAATGTATAGTTATGTTACCTGTAAATGCATATAAATAATAACGATATCGTTTAGATAAATAAATAACGCTACATATTAATGCAAGTTTTATTTTAACGTGATTGTAGTATGTACAGTCACCGGCATAAATATATGATGGAACAAAGGCCGCAAAAATATCTGATGACAACGTTATTCCTAGAGCCGTAAGAGCGTGCCAGATATTTTTGCGGCCTTTGATTCATCATATATTGATGCCGGTGACTGTACACTCTATCACTCCAGTGGTGACATTAAATAACGTGACCGACATTATTATTAATTTATTATAATACTAGCTGTTGCCCGCGACTTCGTCCGCGTAGAACTTATACTTAGAAAATATAATGCAAACAAACTTCTACTTACCATCTTAAGGGATGATTTCCGAGGCAAAAACTATTCTATATCCTTCGAAGGGTCTCAAATTATCTCTATACCAAATTTCATCTAGGTACATGGATTTTATCCAAACTTTCACCCCCTATTTCATACCCTTAGGGAATGATTTTCGGGATACAAACTATCTAATATCATTCTTCTGGACTCAAACGACCTTTATACCAAATTTCATCTAAACGGGATTCATCCAAATTTTCACCCCCATTTCACCCCCTTAGGGAGTGATTTCCGGAATTAAAACTATTCTATGTCCTTTCCCAGGACTCAAGCTATCTCTATACCAAATTGTATAAAATGGGTTCCATCCGAATTTTCACCCCTAATTTCACCCCATTAGGGGATGATTTCTGGGGTAAAAACTATCCCATGTCCTTTCCCAGGACTTAACCTATATCTACACCAAATTTCATCAAAATAGATTACATCCAAATTCCCACCCCCAATTTCAGCCCCTCAGATCCAAAAACTACCCTTTGTCCTTCCCCGGAGCTCAAACTATCTGTATATTAAATTTCATCTAAATCGGTTCAGCGGTTTACGCGTGAAGAGGTAACAGACAGACAGACACACTTTCGCATTTATAATATTAATATGGAAGTATGGATTATTAGTATGGATAGTATGGGTTCTTTCCGCTTGTCTTCCAAATAGAGATGTAGCTGTAGACTCACTTCAAAAGAAAGAAGAAACGAAAAACTCATTCAAATATCTCAAAAAATTACGAAGCTACAACCGTTTTAATGTCGCTTGTTAGAGTGAGAAAACGATCAGGGACCGTGACGTCACGATCCTCGAGCGTCATAGTAAAAAACAATCGTTTCATTATAAAGGTGCGTTTTGCGGAAACGAGACGCAACAAACCCCCTCTTCAAACTTTATACACTTATAACTTAGTGATTACCTATACGAGTATAGCCTCTTGCGTTGTTTTTTTTCGAGATAATACAGCATTATGATTATTTTGTTTAGTGTCTGCATCCCTATTTTCGATAAGATAAGATAAAATAAGACTTCTTTATTGTCAGAACTGTGTACATTTAGTTGTTTTGGGTAAAATAAAGTCCAACAGCTTGCCCATTTCGGACGTACAATATTAAACTTAAAGCTAGTCAAATATACTAAAACAATAACAACAATAGTATTTCCAAATAATTTTAACCATATTCACACATAAAATATTAATTTAGATCTATCCGACATTCGTATTTTCTTTTAAACCTCGAACTTCGGAATTCGAAAATATTCGGGTATCTCTATCTCTATCGCACTAACAAATGACAGGAATGCAGATATACGAACTTCGAGTTTCAGTTTTCGTGGTTTGGCTGAATACGCAAAGAGCGCGCGCGCGTGCCATTCAAAAAAACCAAGTTTATATTGTTCGAATTTGTTGTTACATTTGTAGAAATTACGCCTTAATTCGACATTTGCGCATATAAGTTCGCATATCAAAATCGATTAATTTTATATTTGCTTTTGGTACCTATGTGTCTCGTTAATGTATATCGTAGACGGGATTAAAATTATTAATAGGCGAAAGAAAGGCAAAGAAATTCCGCCATTTTGTCCGTAGTATTTCTTTTAGTCTGTGATTTTGACGTTTCTTTTAGCTGACAGATGTGGCGGCGATATACTTTAAGAATAATAAATGAAAAATTAAATGAAGTCGTATATTACGGAAAATAAATTAATTGTCGCAGTCGGATAAAAACTATCCTAAGTTGCAGCTGGAATAATAATGTACCTATATAAAATGTTTCATATTTTTCCGTCCATGGGATGCTGAGAACATTCGTACCACAGAAAGCTTAGTTTCAAACTGGCTGATTCTTTTTTTAATTTAGAGATTTATTATAAGTGGAGATAACCTTTAATCATTCAAGGTCTTGAGAAAATTCAAACAACTGAACGCAGTCTTCAAAATCTGAAAAATTACAAACGAGTTGACTATCATGAAATTATTTTGATTTTGGGGCTCTTCCGTTTAAATAGCTTTTTATTGAAACGAATAAAATGACAATAATTTACTTTGAAAACAAAGTTTTAACCGACGAAAAATCAATCATCCCCTATTTTCCTACCTTAGGGTTGTTTTTTTTTTCCAAATTTATATGAGACCAACTTCGGGGTATACCCTTTCCAATAAAAAAAGAATTATCAAAATCGAACTACTCTGTAAAAAGTTATGCGTGGTCATACATAAAAAATAATAATATACGCGTCGACTTGAGAACCTCCTCCGTTTGTTTCTTCGGTTGAAAATAGATATCGCTTCAAGCACCTAAGGCTCGTTATAATGAAATGAATGAAATGAAATGAAAATAATTTAATCCAGAACAAGTCCATATTGGCGAGTACATTAGAATACACAAAATAAATTAGATGATACACGAATACATTAATACAAATTACAAATTATAAACTATAAAAATATATGGGCCGGGATTATTCAACGTCGCGGGTCACCCCGATCCCGCGACGACGGGCCTGTGGTATTCCCTCCAGCGTTCATGTAGAGGGCTGGCGTCCCATTCCCTCACCGCCGAGAGCAGTGTGTTGGAGGATGCGTAGATTGCCTTCCTACCGGTGGCGGTCCTCGCGCGCAGCAGCGCGGGCCATAAGTACCTACAAAAAGATGCAAGTTCTTTCTGCTGGCCCCGTAGCATGGATGGCGTTATCACGCGACAAGTGACAGGATAGAGCTTCCGTCCCTGGCTGACACCGTTCGATAGAACGAGACGACGCACTTATCCTGTCACTTGTCGCGTGATACGCCATCCATCCTACGGGGCCAGCTGATCATTTTTGTTTGACGTTTTTTAGAAATCTAGTGTCTGTCTGAGAGTCGATTGCATTCTTTTTAACCTCCGGGGACTCAGAATACACTTTTGTGCATTCGACTTTTTGACATTCTGTGAAAGTTCGGAGTTAATTTTGAAATTTGTACAAAATTTTGTACGCGTGGTCCTAGGAGGTTAACATGATTGATGAGCCCTTTTAGTCGGCTTGTACGACAGGCAGGGGATACCGCAGCCGTATTCTAAAAAGGTATTGCGCACTCCTACCTACTTACCTACACTATGAACAAAACAAAAAGCTATTCGGTATAAGGAGTAGGGCGCAACCTCGTGGACCCAACGAGCTCGTGAGGAATGCACTACGGCTAGGCTAACCCTGAAATCATTTGATACTTCATTCATTCATAATCTGAACGTTTGAATGTCTTATAAAGCACCCATTCGATGCCACGGAACGCTACGTGTGCTACGCCGTAGCGCGTAGCAGCGTTTTTACGCTTTGGAGTGGAAATCGCACATAGAGGCGTGACTCATATGTGAGTCATAGGCCATGAATGGGTTAACCCATTCAGCGCTAATCACGACACATATGCGTCAGAGCGCTACGAACGATTTTACGTTAAGTTGACATTGAGCCGCTACGGACTACGGCGTAGCGCTACGAGCGTAGCTTAGCAGTGAATGGGTAAAGAGCCGCCGCACATTGATTCACTACTGACCACCACAGCCTGCAGACGATTTGCTTATACATTTTGCATAGCACCGGCGTTTAGTGGACGCGTCCGAGCCAAATCTGCGGGAGTGGCTCGCGCTCGCTACTAGTGGCCGTGTCCGAGCCAAATCTGCGGGAGTGGCTCGCGCTCGCTACTAGTGGCCGCGTCCGAGCCAAATCTGCGGGAGTGGCTCGCGCTCGCTACCAGTGGCCGCGTCCGAGCCAAATCTGCGGGAGTTGCTCGCGCTCGCTACTAGTGGCCGCGTCCGAGCCGAATCTGCGAGAGTGGCTCGCGCTCGCTACTAGTGGTCGCGTCCGAGCCGAATCTGCGGGAGTGGCTCGCGCTCGCTACTAGTGGTCGCGTCCGAGCCAAATCTGCGGGAGTGGCTCGCGCTCGCTACTAGTGGCCGCGTCCGAGCTAAATCTGCGGGAGTTGCTCGCGCTCGCTACTAGTGGCCGCGTCCGAGCCAAATCTGCGGGAGTGGCTCGCGCTCGCTACTAGTGGCCGCGTCCGAGCCAAATCTGCGGGAGTAGCTCGCGCTCGCTACTAGTGGCCGCGTCCGAGCCAAATCTGCGGGAGTGGCTCGCGGTCGCTACTAGTGGCCGCGTCCGAGCCAAATCTGCGGGAGTTGCTCGCGCTCGCTACTAGTGGCCGCGTCCGAGCCAAATCTGTGGGAGTGGCTCGCGCTCGCTACTAGTGGCCACGTCCGAGCCAAATCTGCGGGAGTGGCTCGCGCTCGTTACTAGTGGCCGCGTCCGAGCCAAATCTGCGGGAGTGGCTCGCGCTTGCTACTAGTGGCCGCGTCCGAGCAAATTATTTGTACACAAGCCTATTGCTTGCCTTGTAATGGGGAAGGCAACTGTCAAACTGACAGCTCCAATAGTTATACCTAAAAATGCTAAATTTGTATGGCGGGAAGTACTTTTTATTTATTTTTCCGAGAATGGCTTTATTTTTCGTCCCGAATTGCTCCGTAGTGGGAATCCACCGTTATCCGAAAAAGGCTAAAAACAAAAGGTTGTGGATTAAAGCTATGGAGAAGATTTTTGCCTAAGAACTGTATATTGTTTCCGTACATAGTAGATACAGTCGATCTTCCGTCTCTCTCTCTCTCTTATCGTATGGAATCTAGAAGAGCGCCATCTACAATTAGCTTTCACCGGCCAACCCCATTTTCCGAAGAAATGATGTTTGCGAATTATTCATTATATTTAATACACAATATTAGTGAGCTCAGTACTAGTCATTAGCGAGCTAGAGGTAGCGTCGTGTGAAAGGTAACAGACGTAGCAGTTCATAGTATACTTACAATTATACATTTTATATTGGTTTTTGAACCCGGGGTGTTATTGGATATAAAATAATTCTAACTTTGGGACTGCATTATTTTTTCGAACACTTTTTTAAATTTGAAAGTAATTGTAGTGCTGTCTGAAAATCAGCGCTGTAGGTTGGGCATAATGCTGAGACAGCGACCGATTCACTGTCACGAGGACACACACAATATGTGTCCCTTTGTCTCTGTGTGTCTTTTGTGTAGTGAATAAATGTTTTCTTTCTTTCTTTAATCCAAAAAAATGGTCTAAAATTAAATTTATTAATTTAATGGTGTTAATGTTTTTTACCGTTATTTCACGATGTGCTAATTTGAAACGTAGATAGAGGATTCTTATTTATGATACGAAATGATATTACCTACTCTACTACCTATTCAGCACAGTCTGGCGATAGATACCTGCAAGGTTTCCACGTGATCACTTGCGTACATACACACATTTGCGAATTATTCACCGTGACTCACTCAACAAAACAACTGATTTGGAAAAATCAAAACATATTCAATAATGATAGTTTGCACAGCTACAATATATCAATTTAAGAATATATAGTTAGCTATAAAGTGTAGTTAGGTAATAATAAAATAAAAGTGAAATACACCCAGGCCGATTTGCAGAATTTTCGGCTCCATTTTCTATCAAGAAAACTTCATGCAATCGTGTTGAATGAAACTACCTAAAGGTTATACAATTAGTAGGTACATCAAATTCGTTCTTTAGAAAATGGATAAAAAATTCCACTTATTTGCCTGGGCCTAGCGCGCCTTAAAAGTTACTCATTGTTCTTTAATGAACCCTTTGTGAACGCGCGAATTCACGTGCCATCAGCGTCTTGGCTCGCGCGTCGGTCACGTTGCGTGGGGCTTCGGTTGCCTAAAAAAAAATACTTTAAGAAGTTGCAGCAGCTCTCACGTTTCTTAATCGATATACAAGGTGTTTTGTACATACATCGATGATTCTACAGAATTCAGTTAAAACAAAACAAATATGACGTTATTTTATTATACAACGGTGACGGTTGACGAAAAAACGTTGATTGCCTACTAATTTAGAAATAAATCATTTTAGCTTGCTAGAAGTAAATGCTTTCGTAAGTCGTGCCTACCTTAATAATAATAAATCACCTTTGAGTTTCTTCCTCAAGATGTTATTCCTGTAGCGAAAAGCTAATGGTAAATATCAATGATATTCTGCGAAACCTGCATACGTTGCGAAAAACTCGTAGGTGCGAGCCGGAATTCCGACCCACGCCCGCCGTTTGGCAGCCGCATGCCTGAATTACTAGGCTAACGTCGCTTATAAGTCGTCATTAATGTAATAAAATAATCTATAGATAGTTTGATATTTAGTTAGTAAACCAATATTTTACATTGACACCTTAAAGAGGTAGGGTACAGCGGAATGCTCATCTTTAGGGGAAGCCTTACAGAAAATCGATGCCATAATAACACCACTTCTTCTGCCACTACGGGCTCTGTAGGTACCTATTGCAGCAAAAATTTATGTAAAATAAATACACTTAATAGGTAATTTATTCCACTTTATACATCAAAACACTTTCAATGCTAGAGAAAAAAAATGAAAATACACTCATCATAATTAATGTTTGTTAACACGGTTGAGTTGTTAATATTAATAACACAGAGAATTAAAAAATGTCAACAGCCTGAAAAGGTACAATGTTAGAGCAAATTTATCACTTTATAATGACCAAAATTAATACATAGGATGCCCCCAAGAAATAGTTTATAACATAACCCTTTAGGCGCTAAGCAAGCAAAGATACACACTCATCGCGTCAAACGGCCACATGTGTCGCAACAAATTAAATAAAAGAAAAAATTGCCTAGACCACAATCAGGGTCCATACAAGAACAGTATCCTACAATGGAATATACTACTTACATTGAATCGCACACTGACGTTGGGAATTAACGAGCCACTACGTTTGGTCGTAAGCTACGGGTACGTAGAGCCACAAAGAACCCACATATGGTTTATAAAATTGTTGTAAAGGGGTAGGTTGAAGTAGGTAAGAAGTTCCACTATCCACCTCCTGACTCCATCATCAGACCATTGTCACCAAGTTTAATGTATAGAACTCATCAAAACAAACCAAATGAACCCAAACTCGAGGGGTATTCAAGTAGCCATTGAGGAGTTCCACTATCCACCTCCTGACTCCATCATCAGACCATCGTCACCAAGTTTAATGCATATAACTCGTCAAAACAAACCAAATGAACCCTAATTCGAAGGGTATACAAGTAGCCGTTGAAGAGTTCCACTATCCACCTCCTGACTCCATCATCAGACCATCGTCACCAAGTTTAATGTATAGACCTCGTCAAAACAAACCAAATGAACCCTAACTCAAGGGGTATACAAGTAGCCATTGAGGAGTTCCACTACCCACCTCCTGACTCCATCATCAGACCATCGTCACCAAGTTTATTGTATAGAACTCATCACAACAAACCAAATGAGCCCACACTCAAGGGTATACAAGAAGCCGTTGAGGAGTTCCACTATCCACCTCCTGACTCCATCATCAGACCATCGACACCAAGTTTAATGTATAGAACTTGTAAAAAAAAACCAAATGAACCCTAATTCTAAGGGTATACAAGTAGCCGTTGAAGAGTTCCACTATCCACCCCCTGACTCCATCATCAGACCATCGTCACCAAGTTTATTGTATAGAACTCATCACAACAAACCAAATGAGCCCACACTCAAGGGTATACAAGAAGCCGTTGAGGAGTTCCACTATCCACCTCCTGACTCCATCATCAGACCATCGACACCAAGTTTAATGTATAGAACTTGTCAAAAAAACCAAATGAACCCTAATTCTAAGGGTATACAAGTAGCCGTTGAAGAGTTCCACTATCCACCCCCTGACTCCATCATCAGACCATCGTCACCAAGTTTAATGTATAGAACTTGTCAAAACAAACCAAATGAACCCAAACTCGAGGGGTATTCAAGTAGCCATTGAGGATTTCCACTACCCACCTCCTGACTCCATCATCAGACCATCGTCACCAAGTTTATTGTATAGAACTCATCACATCAAACCAAATGAGCGCACACTCGAGGGTATACAAGTAGCCGTTGAGGAGTTCCACTATCCACCTCCTGACTCCATCATCAGACCATCGTCACCAAGTGTTATGTTCTATACATCAACCGAGTATCAGGCTGTAGCTGTAG
The DNA here is from genome assembly GCA_963854355.1 of Epinotia brunnichana. Taxonomy (NCBI): domain Eukaryota; kingdom Metazoa; phylum Arthropoda; class Insecta; order Lepidoptera; family Tortricidae; genus Epinotia; species Epinotia brunnichana. The sequence goes on along the minus strand of OY977936.1, from coordinate 41,320,089 downwards.
TGCCTACAAGCCGAGCAAATCGAATAATTCAGTATTTAACACTCTAAAAAACGACCTACGTACGAGTATCACATCGCTGACATCGCATGAGCAGGCGAAACTGAATGCGAGAAAAGGGTAGCCTATAACGTTATAAAGTTATTATATCGCTTAAGCAAGTATCGCTTTTATATATTGCTTTAGATTTATAACGATATAATGGATAGCGCTATACAGGGCGTCATATATCGTTATGAGTATAGCGCTATTTTGGAATTATAACGTTATAAACGATATAGCGCTATACGAAAATAGCGCTATTTAAAGGCCTGCTTGTGACACAAATAACTATTAATTCCATTTTGGCTGGATATTCATATTTTTCGAGTCCTGGTCACCGATTAGAAATGACCGTGCATATAATTCTAAACTCTGAAAATCGAAGCAACTATTGAAGTATTCTAATAGTAACTATTCAACCTTCGCTGAAAAAAACCCGCATGCACGCTACCACTAAGTACAGTCGCCATCACATACATCGGAGCAAACAAGCACGTCACAAACATCGGAACACACCTCTATTTTCAAGGCATTAGGGTGCATGTGCCTATATTTAATGATACCTATCACTTTTCCTAAGGTGCTCAAGGGATTTTTCTGCCTGGGTTATGTCTTGCAATTATAGTTGCAATTAGCATTTTAAGTATTGAAGAGCTTTGGCCGATGCCACTAAAGATTGCGGAGTATCACTGAATTGAATAGTTCCTGTCTAGGTATATAGTTGAACTTGATTGTGATGAAAGGTTTGTTGCGAAATAACCAGATCAAATAAAATAAATTGTGGATCACACAGTCTAAGGATTGGCCGCATCGCTGCTCAAAATCACTTATAAATACTTGTGACGTGGAAAACTGGAGTAGCTCTTGAACTTGCAACGTGACCGTGGGGCGGGCGGAGGCCGAGGATGATCCCCACTTCCGGGTGTGGCCCAAGTGACGAGGTAAGTAACGGCCATTTTCATTTAGGAAAATTATTGTAGCCAATTATGAAAAAAAACCCGAAACCGTAATGACCAACAGAAATCTAAATGATTTCTTCTTCCAAAATTTTCAATAAAACCTTTATAACCCAAGTTTTGACATGTCCGTCTGTCTGTCCGTGGCTCAGCTCGGTCACCCTTAGCTACTAGGTACTAAGAAACTGTGGTTTGGTGGGTATCGACTATCGATCATGCCGACAAAATGGTAAAATAAAATCTTGTTTGTTTTCAGGTCCCGTCATCCCACGATAGGCCCTTTACACCGTGGTGCTGTTTCTGTTACATAACATTAAACTGTCGAAAGGGCCTCTACGTGTTGGCCGGTGTTGCCAGAGGTCCGCGTCCGGGATCCCATTGTCCCGTGAGCGCGAAATACATACATTATTATTTTAGAAAAACAGTTTACGTTCGCGAACATACCGAGCAGGGACCGCCGGTTTTTAGATCGTGAACAAAATATGACGGATGGGCAACTACAAAACCCTAACAGTACGCGTGTCAGGCACGCTCTTGACCAGTGCTTCCAATTAAATTCGCACAGGTTATGCAATACGTGTGTACCTATATCTCAATATTGACATTGAAACTTTTGAACTCGTGACATTTTGTTTGAGAGGGATTGATATTATCAGAAGTGTGGACCGCCCTCTCCTGCGGGAGATATGTCGGGAGAGAAGAATTTGCGACCCGCAATAGTGATTATAAGTGGATATTTATACGAATCTAAATAATAATACTACCTACTGGGTCCATTTTGACATTGTTTTCGTTAAAACGGGCAACTGAAGATACCTAACTAACCTAACCTACCTAGTCTTTGTGTACGTTCCGTAAGCAAGGCAATTTGATCTCAGTCCACAATTTGACGATTCGACATTGAAAGTTTATACCTAAACTAGGTAACGAAAAATATTGCGTTAAATTGTGAACGGTTTTGTAGTCCACAATTTTTCGACAGTTTATAATATCGCGAGTTAGAATATAAACTGACGGTGTTCACAATCTAACGGTGACATATACACACTCGTATGTTACAATGGTAACTACCTTAAAAAGTAATTAAATGTGGTTTTATTTAATCGTAATAAATCATAACTACAACTTAGAAAAGTTGAAAAACCCCCGCCATTTTCATTTCAAAGTTCAATATCTCAAAAACGGCTTAACCGATTTTGTTGAAACGTAGCTAAGAACCATCTCGATCACATCAGCTTTTGAATAAAAAAAAACCGCATTCAAATCGGTCTATACGTTTAGGAGCTACGATGCCACAGACAGACATACACACACACAGACACAGACAGACAGACACACAGACACGTCAAACTTATAACACCCCTCTTTTTGCGTCGGGGGTTAAAAAGGAGCACAAGGAACATTAAATCCGTTATGATCGCTATCGCATTAGCGATTTCAATTTCCATTACCACGTGACCCGATCGGCGTTCAGCGTAACGCTACTCAATACTCAGTATCTACGTGGGATATTGTTTCGTTGAATCTGCCGTGCGCATGTGGAACTTGAACTTGTTGCGTAACCTTGTCCCGAGCGAGGCCCCCGCCGTGATCATCCCCGCCTACTGTGTGTCCCAAGTCACTAACATTCATTTTTTAATTGTCTTATTTACATGAAATTTAACGGGAGTTTAATTTATTTATTTAAATAAATTAAATTCCCGTTAAATGTTGTGTAAATAATGTTCCCATTAAAAAAATAATTTCTGCTTAGACTTGCTTTATTTTTTCTGCATGGACGCTGACCAGCCCAGCTAGTATTTTAGCACAAATTTAGTTAGAACTATCAACCCAAAGTAAGGGATAAATCAGTTGGTCAGGATCGTGTAGAAAATTGGAATGAAATAAAAAGAACAAATTCTTTTTAGCTATGAAAATGATGAATTTTCATGGCATTTTGTATATTTGGTATACTTTCATTACTTCGGTAAATGCAGATATGGACTTAATTCTCTATTTTAGTCGGTGTTTTTATTTGTAGGGGAGATTATTACATTCGTAAGTAAGTAGTTTTTTCACGATGCCGGCAACGTGTGTACGGCAAACTTAAAAATCATCATCCTCCTAGCTATATTCCCGGTTGTCCCGTTCTCTAAAGGAGTCCGGGGTCCACTTTGACACCTAATCCCAAGATTTAGCATAGGCACTAGTTTTACGAAAGCGACTGCCATCTTACCTTCTAGCTCAGTGGTTCCTAACCTTTTCAAGATCGTTACCCCCGTAGCCTATTAGGGAACAGATTTTACCCCCAATTTAAATAACCACTAATCGCTAAATCCTCATTCTATCCATCCATTATGTGATACCAACTTATTTACCCGCGAAGAATTGCTGTTTTACCCCCCCCGAGGTAACTACCCCCAGGTTGAGAACCGAAGTTCTAGACAGAGGCGGATTAAATGTCGAGAGCGGCCTAGGCAACCACCTCATCGGCGCCCCGCTAGCGGCCAAAGATTAAAATGTATAACGAAAAAATATTCGCGCCCCTTTGGAACCCCGCGCCCCTAGGCACGTGCCTAGTTTGCCTATATGGATACTCCACCTCTGCTTCTAGAGACTCAAAACTCCTTATTATAAATTACATTAGTGTTTTTGAGCCCGTGTCCCGTCGGGCAGACGGGTGAAGCGCGGCGAAGGTCAAGGGGAGGCGAGCGCCTCACCCTCCAGGCTTCAGCGCTCTCTGTACACCGCGAGCCTCTCACATGTTCAGTGTACGCCGCAACGAGCGAATCTCTCCCGACCTGCCAATATATTTACACGAATATTACTATTTATTTATTACTATAAACGCTCCTGCCTCACACGAGAGCCAAAGGCGTTAGTGAGTTGTGTGTTGTTGTTTTTTTGAAGAAGGTAAGAGCTCTCCATTTTAATGCACTTAATCACTTTGCACGAGTATGGCGTTAGGAATGTATTACACCTAAATGGCTCAACAATTTAAGGTGGTTCGATTGCCATACAAAGAGTTATTTGACATTCGCAGGCTAACGGCGTGATATTTTAAGAAACTTATGTAACAAACTTTCATCAATTGGCTTCCCATTTGCGCCAAATTCCCCCTTTCCTAGAATAAACTTGTATAAACTAGATTAATTTGAGAAAAATATTTTTCCCAAAATATCACGTGACAAACCAATTTCTCAAATTAATCTAGTTTATCCAAGTTTATTCTAGGAAAGGGGAAATTTGGCGCAAATGGGAAGCCAATTTATGAAAGTTTGTTACATAAGTTTCTTAAAATATTACGCCGTTAGCCTACGAATGTCAAATAAAGTTTTGTATGGCAATCGAACCACCTTAAGTCCCACACACTACATACTTAGTTAAATGAATTTCTACTAAGTACCTAATAACATAATAACGAGGATTGGTCTAAGAGCGCAGTTAATTAATTAGTTTAAAATGATATCTGAATTGAATGAAAGACATTAAATAGTCTTGTTTTGTTTAGCTTCATAATTATCATAAATAAAGTGGTTAGTTTTGAACACTTATTCAAAACAAAATAAACACGATTTGTCACGATTTGCCGTATAAAAATGTATGGCTAATTTACGTTACTCACATGACAAAGATAATTTGAACATTAACACTTAGCATTAACATTAAGGTTTTTACAACATTAAAGTTTTTTTCTTTTTAGGGTTCCGGACCAATAAGGTAAAAACCGGCCAAGAGCGTGTCGGGCCACGCTCAGTGTAGGGTTTCGTAGTTTTTCGTCCGTCACAATAAGTGTGTGAAATTATTTTGTATATTATATATTTTTTTTAATCTATTCAACCTATCAAGTTCAAAATAATTTTCCTAGATTTTTTTTCCAAAGTTCTACTTTTGAGATTTTTTAAATATTTTTAAACCTTATGGTTCAAAAGTTAGAGGGGGACGGGACAGGTGGAATGGTATTTTTTTCTACATTTTCTACTTAATAAATCAAAATTTAACCTCTGAAGAAAAAAAAAACTAATCATTTAATTTTTAGTTTATTTATTTGTTTTTTTTTACATCAAAAAAGTTTATAGGTACCTACCTATCCTTATTTTCCCTTATTCGAGATGTTGAGAGAAGAATGAGGTTTAAAGCCACCCCCGTCACTCCACCTAGGTTCGTTATGTACGGAGCGGAGCCGCGCTGGTAGCTAGTGATACCTACTTATTATCGATCCACTTAATATAGTGGAAAAAAGTTAGATGTATAGACAATCGGCTTGTCTAGATATTGATTTCTGGTTAAGCATTATAGCCAATATTGAATTAGAGTTTGGAGAGTTAATAATAAACGGCCATGACAATGATCTCAGTTACCAAACGGTCCTTCAATGCTCGTCGCTCACCGCGGTCGCCGCCGCCAGTCGCGCAAAGTTGTGGCCAAGCTGTTAGGGTTGTATTATGCAACTTTTTGCACAAAAGTGTGATGAGCTCTAACTTGAAAACGGTTGGAAATAATAACATAGTTTATCTGGAAAATTTAACGTAGGTACTAACGCTTAATAATACCCCTATCGCGGGAAAGTCCATCGTTCCGGTCCACGCTGTATAAATACCAATATGGGAAAAAAACATGGACGTGGAGTGCGGCTTTCCGTTAAATAACGTGCGTTTGCCGACTCAAAATGTGACGTAAACCGTACTTTGATCAATTTTAAGGTTTGACGCAATATTTTTATTCACGAAAAAAATATGAAATTAAAATATAATAATCAATTTTTACTGTTCTTTCTGCATTCCAATTAAAAAAGTATGGAGTTTCATCTGAAAAAAATAAAAGCATCGCGATCAAAGTTAAATGGAGAATAGGATTTCTTTAAAACCACTAGTTACTTTTTTGTTGTGAATCCAAAGTAAACTAAAAAGCTTATAAAAGAAAGGTTTAATACTTTTTATTTAATTTTTTTTGTAGTAACTTTGATAACAAGAATAACACGATTTATCAACTCTTTGAGTGATTAATTGTATGCAAATAGTGTAGAAACTTTATTAAAGCTTTAAAGGTTTAATAACTATCTTTCAATCACAAATAAAGAAAGATTTTTTGGCGTCCCCTATACATGTGAGGGAATTTTTCAAATATTTTTTATAATCTTCTTTTTGTCATAACGTGGTATTGACGACCGCTTTAGCCTAGTTGGTAGTAGTGACCCTGCCTACGAAGCAAGAGGTCCTGGGTTCGAATCCTGGTAAGGGCATTTATTTGTGTGATGTGCACGAATATTTGTTCCTGAGTCATGGATGTTTTCTATGTATTTAAGTATTTATTTGTGGTTAAAGAACTTTATTTATCTCTAAAGAAATTTACATTTCACTTAAAACAGAGAAAAATATACATAAAGTAAACTGTGAGTAATACAATTATACATTAGTTTAAAAAGTAATACAAATGTTTAGTTTAAGTGGGTACATATTAAGAAAAAATCATAGTTGATAGTAGTAAGTTATTCTGGTTTCTACAATGCATAATGAGCTCTTATACAATGTGCTTGTAGTTGTATTTATCTATATAAGTATGTTTATCTTTGTCTAGTTCCCATAGTACAAGCTTTGCTTAATTTGGGACTAGGTCGATTTGTGTAAGATTGTCCGCAAATATTTATTTATTTATTATTTATTTATTTATTGTTTCTACAAAATAAAACTATATAAATTAAATCATTACTAACCGAAACAACAATTACCGCCAGAAACCGAATTCCCAGGGCTTAATCGTTTGATCAATTTCACCACATACCTATAGGTGTACAAAAACACCCCAACCCATGGATTCCCCGGCTAAAGGTGCATTTTTAGGTTGTAGGATCAAGGATTTTCTTTTAACCAGTGATTAACTGGAGACATTGTACAAATCAACTGCATTTATTCTTGACATACTTATAGTCGAAGTTTTGTAGCCATGATAATCAAGAAGAAAACTGTCCTTGCCGTTAAATTTTTTTTCTCCATGAAATAATTGCACTACACACGTCAGTTCACTACGTGACGAAGCAACTAGGTACTAGTGATGCCAATAATACAAAAAAACCCGCCAAGTGCGAGTTGGACTCGCGCACGAAGGGTTCCGTACCATTATCTATAAAAACGGCAAAAATATCACGTTTGTTGTATTGAGCCCCCCTTAAAAAAATATTATATTTTGTTTTTAGTATTTGTTGTTATAGCGGCAACAGAAATACATAATCTGTGAAAATTTCAACTCTCTAGCTATCACGGTTCTTGAGATACAGCCTGGTGACAGACAGACGGACGGACGGACGGACGGACGGACAGACGGACGGACAGCGAAGTCTCAGTAATAGGGGTCCGCTTTACTCTTTGAGTACGGAACCCTAAAAAAGTACAAAAGTGCTTTTAAAGTTTTTAATATAGGTAAGTATTTTAGTAGTGCATGGAAGTTGTTATCAAAGTCGACCTGTAAATCAAAGTAAGGTGATTTACGGTATTTATTATATGTGTAAGTATGTGTACATATTAACAGTGTGGAATGTTTATCATTGTAACAATTTTGTAGAAAACTTCGTTGCGCCAGGAGCCGAACACTATTATTTATGTTCCAGCCGATTTCGATTTTTGATTTCGTTGTTTGGTAACTAAAACTTGTTCAGTAAATAACTAAAAGTTCTAAAGTTTGAGCACCTAAAATGTTGATAGTGATAATAATTCATTATGTATGTGTAAAATAAAGTACCTCCGGATAAAATCTCAAAATTGTATAGTATATCTTAACATTGGTTACCTACGGAGCTTACGGACACTTGACTACTTAAGTAGATATAAATTGTTACCAAGTCTTAATTTTGCGGGTTATTTTCCAAATAAGTGCCCAATAATCTAGCCTCGATGGTAACGAATCTAATCAAGCCCGTATGAAACCTTGGCATGATGCTAATGGCCTATTTTTACTTAGAGTCATGCGTCATTGTGTCATTAGTCTCAATCCTTAAGAGGATAATAGGTCGTAAACGGATAATAGCAGATCTTGTGCTTAGACAATTAGTTACGCGACTTGTGTCGAGACCGCAATACAAAAAAGCGGCCAAGTGCGAGTCGGACTTCGCACATGAAGGGTTCCGTAAATTAAATTGCGGTTTACGATTTATGACGTACCTATAAAAAAAAGTACTTACTAGATCTCGTTCAAACCAATTTTCGTTGGAAGTTTGCATGGTAATGTACATCATATATTTTTTTTAGTTTTATTATTCTCTTATTTTAGAAGTTACAGGGGGGGGGGACACACATTTTACCACTTTGGAAGTGTCTCTCGCGCAAACTATTCAGTTTAGAAAAAAAAAATATGACAAACCTCAATATAATTTTTGAAGACCTATCCATAGATACCCCACACGTATGGGTATATTAATGAAAAAAAAAAATTTGAGTTTCAGTTCGGACTCTAAGGTTACGGCAGTGCTTCTTTATTGATAATGGCGCTACTTAAATTCTTTTCTATATTCTTTTCAAAATAAGTTCCAGTTGCAATGGCTGCATGTGAAGAGAAACTGTATCCCAACTGCGATTCGACTGTGTGGCTCCGATCTTGCGAGGAGGAGGTCACTAAACCATTAGAAGGGCAAATTACAGGTAGGTACCACTGTTTGAGGACGCGTAGGTTTCATTTGATTATTCCCAAAATATTCAATAAGCAGTGTTAGTTGCCATCACAATTGGTATGGTATACATTTAAAATTAGCTGGACCTTGCCTGGATATTACAAAGACCACAGAAAGACGCGGGATAAAATATAGCCATTCAAAAAATCGGACAAGTGGTTCGGAGATAACGCCCTATATACATCATCATATCATCCAAAAGACGTCCAGTGCTGGACATAGGCCTCCCCCAAAGAGTGCCACAATGACCGGTTCTACATACAAACCTACTACCTCACAGACTCTTCCTATTAATTGTATTAGTACCTACCTATAGATTGCATCATGTTTTCAGGCGAAATCCCAACGTGGGTGCGCGGGAGTCTGTTACGGAACGGGCCCGGGTCGCTAAAGGTTGGCTCCACGCGGTTTAACCACCTATTTGACAGCGCTGCCCTGCTGCACAGGTACGAGCAGAGATGTCACTAAAATGTGTTTTGGTTAGCACTTATAGTCCTTAAGCCCACTCCCAATACGCCTACGTCTCATGACAACACATCATGGCAGCAGGTCGAGAAAGTTGTGCTGAGCAAGAATCAGAAGATTACCGCACTAAAAATTGACCGAAAGTTTGAAACATCCTTCACTTCCGGTCAAATTTGTTAGGGTAGCTACATTTACGTCATGTGACAACAGTACAAGATATGTGGCATTATTTAGCCCTTTAATCGTAGGGAGAGTAAACCTAAGTCTGTCAGTCCTAAAATGACCGGAAGTCAAAGGTCCACGTTGGCACCGGTAATATTTACGGACTATTATTACACAATATCTAGATACCCTTTTTCTTAATCAGGGTGGTGAAATAAGAGAAAGAGGCCCTAATTATTTGCAAAGGGCACCGGCTCCTTAGATATCATGTAGTACCTACCTACCTACGTGCCTGAGCGTAACGTAACGAACGACTTGTTACGAAATTAATCAACTGATAGTCGTTCACAATGCCAGTACAATGTTTACGTAATCATGAATACTTACACATATCATCTGTGTGAGTTGCCTTGTCTGGTCTAGGTAGTTGCGTGCAGAGACTACGCATTACATTCTTCATTGCTTACATTCTTCTGTAGGTACATCAAACTACAACTGCTGTTATACTTTTTAAACGCGTTAGTTAATAAGGGATGGCTGATATGTGCAGGTTCTCGATCCACGACGGGAGCGCGACGTACCAGTGCCGCTTCCTGCAGTCAAACACGTACAAGCGCAACCAAGCGGCGCGGCGCATCGTCGTCACCGAGTTCGGCACCAGCGCCGCGCCCGACCCCTGCCACACCATCTTTGACAGGTGAAGCCTTTTATAACGTACAAGGACAACCAGCCTGCCCAGTGCATTGTCGTCACCGAGTTCGGCACCAGCGCCGCGCATGACCACACACACCATCTTTGACAGGTAAAACTACTTCTCATTTTTTTTGGCTTTCTGGCCAACTGTGTCGGCTCAATTTTGCCAGGTAAAACTAAATGGTCTGATTTTTATTGCAGCGTGCTGGGTAGAGCCCCACCCCACAAGGTAAAGATCATGTCCAAAGGCGCAGGACCGGTCATTGTGGCACTCTTATGGGGAGGCCGATGTCCAGCAAAGGACGTCTTTCGACTGATATGATGATGAGTGATAAAACGTATTGGATTTTCGTAACACTGTGCAACTTTGTGCATATAGTGCGTAGAAAAACTGGTTTTGGTCGGTAAAGTCCAGGGAAAGCGTCCACATGGCAGATCACCCACCCGCTGGTCTGATCAAATAAAAACCCTCACGGTGCTATCCGATGTGAAGACAGAACCGAAGATTTTTTTTTTAGTATATGTACATTATTACTTATATCAGGATAATATATTTTTATCTATCCAAATATCATAAACCCTCCATGATGCGTTCAAGAACCGCACATTATGGCCACCATAAAAAAAAAACTGTTTTGTTAGAACAAATATCTCTTATCTGTGAAAATGTTATTATTGTTAAATAATAACATCGATTTCGATGATATTATTTCATTCAAATTTCGAACATCTCTGAAAAACAAAGAAATTTGATTAGACCTCTATTCTAATATCAGTCGAGATGACGTTTAGTTCGAAATGAATTGTCAATTTGCATACATACTTGACCGATGTTGCACGTAAGTAAGATATCGAACGATCCTAGTTGGATCCGACTCTAGTTTGTCTCTGAATTAAGAAAAGACTATGACAGCTGCCAGAAAACAACGTCGCGATGCCGGTCATAATATGCGGCTCCTGAATGCATCGTGGAGGCTTATGATATGTGAATAGATAAAGTAGTGTATGTAACTGTACATAATTAGGCATTAAGACACTCGTGTGATGTTATTATGAAACTCGCCTTCGGCTCGTTTCATAAACCCACACTCGTGTTTAATGCCCTTTATTATGTACAGTCACATAATAGTACATTGTTTAACAAGGGGCGTATGAGGAATATTGCAAACGAGAGTCTATCAGGAGTTTTTTGATGACTCGAGTTTGCAATATTCTTACGCCCGTGTTATACACAATGTTTTTCATCACATTTGCGAGGAAATAAATAACCACAAAAGACAAATCACACACAAGCTCATTACTGCCATGGAACCATTATTTCCCGCGGGAACAATTTAGGCCATTGTCCTTCTGTAGGTATACAGGCAAGGAATAACATTATTTATGAGCAAGTGTGATGAAAACTACTATTATTGCACAGAATCATGAGCTCTTCAAACCTATAACCAGTTTTATCCAATTCCGTCGACAAGAAAATAAAATGTTACTTTTGGTTGAAAAATCTGAATTTCGTTAAGGTGGTTCGATTGCCATACAAAGCGTTATTTGACATTCGCAGGCTAACGGCGTGATATTTTAAGAAACTTATGTAACAAACTTTCATCAATTGGCTTCCCATTTGCGCCAAATTCCCCCTTTCCTAGAATAAACTTGTATAAACTAGATTAATTTGAGAAAAATTGTTTTCCCAAAATATCACGTGACAAACCAATTTCTCAAATTAATCTAGTTTATACAAGTTTATTCTAGCAAATGGGAAGCCAATTTATGAAAGTTTGTTACATAAGTTTCTTAAAATATCACGCCGTTAGCCTACGAATGTCAAATAACGTTTTGTATGGCAATCGAACCACCTTAACCCTCTGCAACTGTGGTGAAAATTTTAGGAAGATTGGACTGACGTGAAGTCTGTCAGACCTCGTTTTTAATAATGCATTTAAAAAATATTAAGGCACACATAGTAAAAATTACTATTTAATATTATTATTATATTTATATTTGATCGAATAAATAATATATAAAAGGTTTTGAAATAAATATACATGATTTATGTAATAATTTTTAAGAGATCCTTTTTTTACATATTTTGTACTAAGGTTCACAAAGAAATTAAAAAAAAAACCTAACAGTATCCATCTTGAATAAACTTATTTTTTTCTTCTTCTTGGTAACATTATTATTACTTTAAAAAATAATTAACAACTTCTAAAGATAGACTTAGGCACAAATCAGTCTCAAAGATAAGGCATAATAATCAACTTCAATGAGAATATGGTTATCTAAAATAGGACAACTAAACTATTGCAAAAAACTTAAATAAACTAAATTAACCTAAAATTAGGAAAAACATAAATTTAATCAAAAGAGATCCCCAAGGTCGGATCCCTGCGGAAGGGTTCCCATAAGACTGGCTGCGTTCCCTCTTTGTATAGCTATGCCGATCCGTTGGGCAAGGAACGAGCCAGCCCTATGGTCTCCGGATACTTTGACCAATTTTTTTGACAATTGGCCAAATAATTGGTGAGCGCCTGGGCTCCAGGGTCCGAGGGTTTCGACAGCAAACGCCGCAAAAACATGCCGGTCTGTCAGGCCGATGTATTTGCGGCACTTTGCTGCCTCCGCCGCTGCAGCTGCCCCGCCTGCTCTCAAAGATGTAGTGCCAAGGTGGGACGGCGCCAGGGTGTCAACGCATGTAGCGTCCCAAATGAGGGGCCGTCCCAATTTCCAAGGCACTAAGGTCATACCGTCTGGCCTCTTACCGTCGTCCCTTGCCAAACCCGGCGGTTCCAGAACGGCTGGCACATTGGCACTGACGAAGGCCCGACGGATGATATCATTGAGGCAGGCGTGGCGAGACAGGCGACCAGCACTCTTCGTGCAAGATAGACCATGGTGTCCCAGGCTACTCACCAGGATTCCGCAGGGGCAACGATGTGGAGCAACAATGTCTGCCCCCAGACGAAGACCGACAGCCAATCTGAGAGTGTTGCAATCAAGAAGTGTCCCGTAATTTATTGAGGGAAGAGCATGAAGCCATGAGCCGGACTCCCTTTCCGACACAGCCAGTAGTCTTGCTTTTTCCTGGCTGGTGGAGCAAGAGTCCAACAAATGGGAATGGACTTGCTTACAAATAGGTTGGTCCCAGTTTTTCTGAATACTCCTATTGGCTGGCAAGTCTACTCCCGGGCAGGCCATCCTCCACGCGTCCAGTGCCTCGGACAAGTACGTCACCTCGAAATCACGTAGTGATGGACTAAGAATTTTGCCTACGAGGGTGAGTGTACTATGTGCCGAGGAGAGGAACGCGGGCAGGGCAACGCCGGAAATTTGACGGATACCAAGACCTCCGAAACTGATTGGTTGGGTGGCGTGTAAAAATTGTCTATTGTTAATTTTGACGTTTAAAATATTTTGGAGCTGAAGGTGAAGCATGGAGTCTATGGATTCAGAGTAGTTTGGAAATTTCCAAAGGGGGCTGCAGCGCATAGCATAAGTAAATTTTGGAACAAACATGCAGAATCGGAGGATGCAAACGGCCATATGGGCATTAATTTCGAGTAAACGGGCCGAAAATTCAGAGAAACGATTAATTTTGGAGTTGATGAAATCTGGGATTGATTCTTCGAATACAGGTGCACCTAGGAGGTGAAGTGAGTTCTTTTGCAGAATCTTGATACCGGGGCAGATATTCTCGAAATTTTGCTGGATTTGTTTGGTTGATTGGTTTGGTGTGTCAGTATTGATGAAAAGTTCGCACTTGTTTGTATTTAATTCTAATCCTATTGAATTAAACTTATTAACAATGGTTGAGAGATCATTCAAGACTGAACTAGAATCACCGCCTAGACTGCCGTCGTCGAGGTACCAAACATTAAATTTGGAATTTAGTGCCGAAATTATTGGATGGATAGCGAGACTAAAGATAGCCGGCCCCAGAGGGTCACCCTGTTGACAGCCGACAGAAGACAAAATGTTGTTTGTTCTGTAAACTAAGTTTGTAGGAGCGCCATAACATTGATAGAGGTATGGATATATTCCAGGGCTAGTGTTTTTAATTTCTGACAATAGTGCACTTCTATTGACGGAATTAAAAGCATTTTTAACGTCCACTTTAAGTAGTACCTGACCTTCTGGGCTATGCAAGAAAGTTCGGCAGGCGTGGACGGCTGCTTCACATCCACCTTTACTGCCGAATCCGAGTTGAGTAGGTTGAAATTTGGTTTCCAAGTCCGAGATTATATATTTGCAGCAGATTTTTGAGACTAGACGGCGAAATGTAGAGCCCACGGCGATGGGTCGAATTCCGCCGTCTTTTTTTTTTAATGCGCATAGATGAGCTCCGTAAAGAGTGGGTATGACAGAAGAATTTACTTTGCCTGCAAGCATTAGATTAGTCAGACGGGTAATGCTTGACACCAGACTGGCGTTCTGGCCTCCAGGCATGCCTGTGGTCAAATCTTTTAAATGTTGGGGTGTCAAACCATCCAGGCCGCCTGCGGAGCCATTTTTAAAAGTAGCAATGGCCAACTGCACTGCGTCCTCAGAGCATTGCATGTAAGGTAAGGCCGAGCTGGGTGGGTCCGGAAGATCAGGTACAGAGGGCGCCGGTGGGTGTTTGCTTTGTAAAGCAATCAGAGTTTCCAGTGTGTCTGGTGCTGACGTGTCGCTGGAAAAAAGAAGCTGAGCAGCGCCTTTTAGGTCCCCATCGTTGATTTTGGATTCTACAATTTTATTGATTTTACTAGGTTTGAAAAAATATGTGGGGTTGCAAATGTCAATGTTGCGGTGTCGAGAACAATTTCCTTTGATTTTTGAGGTTAACGATTTATTAGTGTCAGTTTTATCGACGTGGAGGATGTTATAAGCGAAACATAGAAGGTATTCCCAGCTTGAGATAGAATTATCAGTAATACAGTCGTCTATAGCCTTTGTAAGATTGGTTGCGACGGAGATCCTCGCGCCTCTTGGGATGCGTTTAATAATTGGTTTTGAATTTTTTAGAGAGCTTAGTTTGGCTGATAGGTCTGTATGAATGGATGCTGTCGGGGCCCTCTGGGCTGATGAAATATGGTTATTTATGTGGTGAGTTCGCTGAGACACTATAGAAACATTAATATTTTTATGATGTGAAGTCTGATAGGCACTACAGAAATATTAATATTTTTATGTGGTGAGGTCTGACAGACACTAGAAATATTAATATTTTTATGTGGTGAGGTCTGACAGACACTAGAAATATTAATATTTTTAGTATGTGCGGTCTACCAGACTCAGTATTTGTTGCTGTACTCACGTCTGTGGGACCCCGGAAGCTCGTACCTCCTCGCGTGTGCACCGCGTCGCAGCTCGGGCGACACTGACCGACGCCGCGAGCCGTTTCAAGAAGGTACTGAGCGAGACAGAGCTATATCACGCCATACGGCAAAATGGCAATACCAAATTTATTTAGCGGGTCCTTAGAGACCGCACATCAGTCGCAGAGGGTTAAGCTACGCGTTCACTGCGGATTTCTGCCGTGCGTTTTTTTTCCGCAAAATTTGTGAAGTTTGGAACCTCCTTGAAGTGGGCGCACTGCGGAACATAAAATAATAAAAGCTTTGCGATTTTAAAAAACGCACCGCAAGTCGCCGCACCGCAGGCAGCTTAATCGATGGTTTATTTGCAACATTAAACTCAAAACTAAACGAGACCGTTTGTTAATTTTTTTCAAGAAAATGAACAATTTTGTCCTGTAGCCGCAAGTACAAGATCAATGACAAGGGTTGGTTTTTATTATATTTCAGAGTGGCGGCGCTTTTTAACCCTGGAGAGTCAATGTCGGACAACGCTATGATTTCTCTGTACCCGTTTGGCGATGAGATGTATGCCTTCACGGAGGGACCAGTCATTCACAGGTATTTCATCACCATCGTATTTTCAGCATCGTGGTATAGGTATATAAAAAATATATTATTACAAATATTATCATCAAACTATCGGTGTCAGTGACGCCTTTAGAAAATCAAATGGCAACGGAGTTTCTTATTGCGTTTTCACATTACAATTTTTATTTTACAGCAAACATTATTTTAAGGGAGAGTTATAGTTTCTGCTTCAAATTGAGAAACAAGAGAGATAAGGTAAACGTCCGAGTGCTTGACACTGACACCGACCAGATACTGGACTCCTTCAATTGTACATAGCAATAAAGGTGAACAACTGGGTACCAATTACTGGAATTAAGGCATCAAATATTGGGACGTTCACCCTAATCGTAATTGGATGACACAGTTCCTCAATTTACGTGCCACGGATACGGTAAATGCTTAGTCTGGTTTGACTTGCGTTGTGCCTTGCATACATGCTTTAAATCTTCCGACAAGCTATGTGATGATGATAGTTAATGAATATTAGGACGCGTTTACGCACAGGCGTAATGCCGCTCGAGCAATCAGGTAACTGTTGGGTTTCCCGGGTTTCCCGCCACCGCCGCCGCTGGCCATAATCGCCTGTCAGTTCGCACGACGTGTCGCTCGGCATTACGCCTGTTCGTAAACGCGGCTTGACGTATTTGTTACCAGGGTGGACCCAGTGACCCTGGACACGCTGGAGCGCAGGAACCTGAGCGACAGCCTGGCGCTGGTCAACCACACCTCGCACCCCCACGTCATGCCCAACGGTACTTATTCATGATACCTACCCATCATCCTCCTAACGAATTCCTGGTTGTGCCCCATAGGAACCCGGGGTCCGCTTTGACTCCTAATCCCAACATTTGGCGTAGGCACTAGTTTTACGAAAGCGACTGCCATCTGACCTTTCAACGCAGAGGGAAAACTAGACCTTTTTGGGATTAAACTGGTTTCCTCACGATATTTTCCTTCACCGAGAAGCCAGTGTTGAATATGAAAATTATATAACATACATAAGTTTTTTGAAAGAACTCACTGGTATGTACGAGGCGGGGTTAAAAACGGTGATTTTCCTTAGACCTTATTTATGGACACTTGTCACATGATAAAGGTTTTTGCATCATAATTTCAGGTGACGTGTACAACGTCGGCATGTCCCTCGTGAAGGGACGCCTTCAGCACGTCGTGGTCAACTTCCCATTCACTGAAAAAGGTTTGTTTCTCAATTATTATTAAAAAACAATGTGTTACTTTATTGCAAGTAGATCAGGCAGGATACACTGAGGGTCACCCAGGGCATCGGTGTGGCAGGCTGTCAAGTATTTAAGACGTTCGCTGCGGCAACCCAAAACCCTGTCCTAAATTTCAGTGCGTTGCGAGGCCTAATATACCCCGTAGTGGGTTTCACTATGTTGCGTTACGGGTTTCAATATGCCGCCCCGTACCTTCATTTAGGATCTTATAAAGTCCCGAGAAAATATTTTTTGTCATTTTTTTAATGCCAATTGAAAGATTACAAATGTTGCTGTGTTACTCTGCCTCCGTATCGGGATCAGATGAAAACTTATCAAGTTATTGTAAAAAGAAAAATACGGGGTGGCTTCAACCCCGTGACGCACTAGAGTTAAATGAAACAGGGGGTTTATCGAACCCCGTAACGCACACGCCGTATTTGTGTCGATAGATTAATAGTGATGTGAAAGAAAACAAACGATATTTTAATAGAAATATATTTTCAAACATATTTAATTTGATTGTGTAAATAAACACTAAAAATAAAATAAACAAAAACCAAACATTCTTTAGGAACTTTAGAAACGTTGTAACACACTAAAATAAAAAATAAACAAAAAACCAATCTTAACAAACTCCTCAGATTCACTGTTTGTAATTCTTGATACGTTTGCCCTGTACTGGGGCTAGTGACAACATTTTCGTAATTCTCGCTATTTTGTCGCTGAAAAATCTTGCGAAACAACGGCGACGATGTTGACTGCCTGCGGGGTGATCTTGATGTCGACGTAGGTATTTCTTCATCGTTTTTGGAATACGACAATTCTAACATGCGTCGTGATCGCTTCATTGCACTTGAATTGGTTGCACTTAATTACTAATTACCGATAACAACGTATTGCACTAATGACTGCACTAGAGGCACTAAGCGTAAGCACCCCGTACGGGATAGTGAATCACGATACGGGTTCTTTGGACCCCGTACCGCACTAGAAGGTAATTTTTGCTTTGTGGTCGGTACGGGGCTCATAAGACCCCGTTCATTTTTTAAATGCCATCTGATTAGATTTTAAAACCGAATTATAAAGATATATTTGTGTCTATTGTAGGCGTAAAAATACCGAAGTTACAGGTTCCGCACCAGCGGGTAGACGGTAGTTTTCTGCCCCGCACTGAATGACAAAAAGCCCCCGTAACGCAGTGAACGTGTACAAGCATAAAAAGTTCAAAAAACTGTAACCCGACTACGGAACCCTTTATTTTTTATTCAAAAGATAGCATATGTCACCCAGAGTTTAATTACGAATTGATTGACACCTCATTTATCAAAATGGGTTCAGTATCTTAAGAGCAACGGTGGAACACGTAAATACAAACACAGACTGCTAAAAACATATCCCTTCCTTTCGGCTCAGCCGTAGTCAGGCAGAAAGTAATGAATGTAAGTTACGTGACGGTATTATACCAAGGAGTATCAAACGGAGTCTGATTAGTGTTTTCAGTATTCAAAGTGATTGTAAATTTTACTCGCGTTCTTACTACACTGTAGGCTTCGCCAGATGTCAGTCACCAATTTGGATCCATCAGTTGCCCTTTGGAACTAGTGGGTGGAATGGGAACCTACTTCGAGAACGCCAGCTATCACGGTTATTCCTTTTGTTTAGCGCTTTTGCCCAGTTTCTGATACAATTTACGTGCAGTTGTAATTTCAAAATGCCGATAATAATACTGTTTAAAACTGTTCCAGGTGACATGTTTGAGCGGGCTCGCGTCGTGGGCAGCATGAAACCAAGGTGGCCCTTACATCCGGCGTATATGCACACTTTTGGTACTTACATATTTCTTCAATACTTTTCGATCGTTCGTTACCCTTCGTTACATACCTATGTTCGCTGGAGATTTGAGCTCTGGACATCATGGTGAATTGTCAGTCAGGTGACAATAGTGAAGATAGTGGAGTTGGTAATGAATGAGAACCAGTAGAAATTCTGATGAGTTGTTGAACATCTTAATAGTCTGTACAGTCGACGTCAAAGATATGCATACACTTTTCGCCTTATCACAAAGAAATAAGGTGCAAAAGTGACAATTTATATATATCTGACGTCGACCATGTACAAGTGTAGGTACGGTCGAGGAAATTGAATTTTTAGCACTTTTGGACTCTATGTAATGGCATTAAGGTCCAAAAGTGATAAACATTTAATTTCCTTGACTGTACATACGGCTGTCTTACTAATAAACATGTTTATTATGAAGAATTTTGAGCGAGCTGCCTTATTTTGCAGGTATAACAGAAAACTACTTCGTTATAGTAGAACAGCCGCTGTCGGTGTCTCTGGTGGGCGTGGTGCGGAACCAGCTCTCCAACAAGCCACTCGCCAGGAGCCTTAAGTGGTACCCGCAACATGAGGTACGTAAATACAAATATTATTTATTGCTCATCAAAAATACCCAATATATTAAGGTACATAAAAGAATCTTCTGTACGGCACTTTTGGTTTAATATTTTTTTAATACCACGACTGTGGCAATGCGCCGCCAGAGGCCCTATCGCGAAACTAAAACGAAGTCCGTTCGAACATCCCGCATCCTTCGAATCAAACGAATTTTGTTTTCGTTTCCCGGTGGCACCCCTGATGGTAAGTCTACGGTGTCTGACTATGGACGCTTGCAGCTCCACAGCTTCTCAGTTTGTACATAAGAATCAATACGTCTTGAGGGTACACTCGTAGCATTTTTATTGTTGTGGCTTGACAATGTTCTACGTTTTCTTTTCAGACACACATAGTTTTAATAAGCCGGAAAACGGGGAAAGAAGTAACGAGGTACCGGACTGACACGTTGTTTTACCTGCACATCATTAACTCGTATGAGCAGGACGGCAGATTGGTTGTTGACATCTGTGCGTATAACGACGCTAAGGTGATAGATGCTATGTACATCCAAGCCATTGAAGTAAGTCACTTTTTAATTGTACCTACACGTATTCATGAAAGTATTTTTACGTCAGCCTTGGCCGCAATAGCAATTATAGCTCGCAAGGCTCGAAGAAAATCCCATTTCCTAACATCGCCTCAGGCTGCTAAATAGCTACTTGCGATCTAAGATAAACCTACTCAGTTTTAAAAGAAAAATTTGCTTTCTGGTAGAAACGACGTGTTATGTATGATAATTGAAGTCTTAAAGCTCACGTCCGATGTACGGATGATCCTCACTTGCAATGCTACTATAATCATCGGTCTCAGCGGTTTCGATGCACAATAAATCTCAACCGTATTTCCCGTAATTGATGCACCTTTTTACTAGCTTTTATTTGAGAAGGTAAGCTTGACAAGCAACCTTTCTCAGTGTTTGTAACCAAATCTTGTCGTGTCGGGCGACAATGCGACATTAAGGACAAAACCATCCCTAACTCGATGGTTTTGTCGTATTTGGTTTAAGAGTTCTTTTGGCGGTGCCGGTTAATGTACGGCCATGATAATGTACAGCCATGATAATGTACAGCCCAATAATACGCGTCAGGCCGTACATTATTGGGCCGTGCATTATCACCCTGAGCAAATTCGGTACGGGGCAATAATTGGAAGCCAATCTTGTACGACCTGATAATGTACAGCCCAATAATTGGCGTCCATTAAAAAGTCTCCAGCGGGTCGACGCCACCCCGCTTCGCGGGGTGGCTATTTCCGGTCTGCGGGGCACAAGTGAACCCTAACCTAACCGACCTAAGGCAGAGTTCGCTTTTGACAGGCAGCAAACTTGGTCCGGGGCAATAATTGGAAGCCACCTTTGTTCGAGCTGATAATGTACGGCTCGATAATACGCGTCCACTTTTTGTGGCTTCGTATTATTGGGCTGTACATTATTGGGCCGTGCATTATCACCCTGAGCAAGTTCGGTACGGGGCAATAATTGGAAGCCACCTTTGTCCGGGCTGATAATGTACGGCCTGTTAATACGCGTCCACTAAAACTGGACGCGTATTATCGGGCTGTACATTATTTGGCTGTACATTATTGGCTCCCTCTTTTGGCCACCGTCCGCTCGTTAGAATCGTCTTGACGATTAGTCTGTTGACGGTTGTTGCAGCTTGCTTCCAAAATAACTTTCGGCAGAGCCTTGGAGGATGTGGTTCCACTTCACTTAAAAACACGTCCGCTACTGTCTATGCTGTGACACGAAGAGCATTTAAAACTTCGATTAGCCCTTTCAGTAACCTTTTATGACGTGTGACCGCAGACCTATCGTTGACCTATTATCACCGCACCTACTAAATGTACGCTATTTCAGTCAATGCAAAGCAACGCAGACTACGCGGAGTGGTTTCGCGGGCGGCCCAAGAGGGTGGAGATACCGTTGGACGCGCCGCGGCTGACTCGCGTCGCACCCACGCTCCTCGCAGACCTGGGCTGTGAGACGCCCAGGATACACTACGACCTGCACAACGGTAACTGTCAATTTGGACACTCCGAATCGCTTAACTTAAGTGGCAGTGGGCGGGGCACATTGCTCGTAGAGCCGATGGCCGTTGGGGCGGAAAGGTTCTCGAGTGGCGACCACGTACCGGAAGGCGGCGGTGTGGGTAGGCCCCCCACAAGGTGGACTGATGACCTGTTAAAGGTCGCGGGAGTCCGCTGGAAGCGGGCAGAGGCTTATGTCCAGCAGTGGACGTCTTTCGGCTGATATGATGATGATGAATTTGGCCACCCATCACGATATAACTATGGCGAATTTTGAAATTCTATTTGCTTTCAGGAAAGCCATATCGTTTCTTCTACGCCATAAGTTCTGACGTCGACGTAGAAAACCCAGGACTGGTAATAATATATCTATCAGATGAATGTAACTTAATATTCAACATTACTGTTGAATTTATATCAAGCAACTTTAATATTAATGGTGTTAACTTGGTTATAGATTATCAAAGTGGACACGCAAACCAGAGAAATTTTAAAGTGGTGCGATGCGGACTGCTACCCCAGCGAACCTATTTTCGTACCGCGACCAGGCGCAAAGGTATAATTAATTCATTCATTCTATATCACTTGCTTTATACTAGTACTACCCAGTCGAGTTAATTGAGCGCCAATGTATGGGTAGACCCTCATAAATCTCTTCCAAATCCGGTCAATAGAAAACACGAAATTCCTTGAGGAAATATATGTTAAGTGAAGTCTCGGTAAACAGGCAGAAGACGATGGCGTGCTGCTGAGCGCGTTGGTGCGGGGCGCGGCAAACACGAATGCGGTTTCGCTGCTAGTGCTGGATGCGGCGTCGCTGCGTGAACTGGCGCGCGTCACTTTCCGCACACCCTCGCCCGCACCCAAGTGCTTGCATGGCTGGTTCCTGCCCGAACGCTCTTAATCAGGGGGTCCACAGGCAGAGACGAGGGGTGCTGCTGGTGTATGCAGCCTTCCGCACGCCTTCGCTAACGCCCAAATGTCTGCACGGCAGTTTTCTGCCTGAACGGTTTTAATGAGGGCGGCAACAGACGGAGACGAGGGGTGCTGATAAGCACGCGATGGTGCTAGACGCATCGTCGCTGCGTACCAAGTACCCGCACGACTAGGTCCGGCCTCAAAGCTCTTTCTACCTGTGAATGTGATCTCTTCTTCTTGTGACCAAAAGCGGTTCTAAGAAGATTGTTTGTAAATGTTCCAGTACAGTACAGTGTAGTACTATGGCTATTTTCTTTAAGATTAATGCGAACGAGCCTGTAATTATAACTTATAAGTATCAAAAGGTCTTAATAAAAAATATAAAATCACGAAGAATCTAATTAGAAAACAACACAATTTGAAAACATAATAGGCCTTCTTGAATTTCGATCACGTCTCGACATAACGAACTTCATATATTTTCTTAAACAAGTCTTATGTTTTTTGAGATATTCTTATGAGAAACGTTTACATGTTCTTAAGAGGAATGCCAATCTGCAATTTTCCCATACAAACGCTCTCGACTGTTTCCTCCCTGGTTTTTGAATCTACAGCAATGATTTATTCAAATAATATCAATATCATCAATATCTATGCCGCTACGTTTTGCTTTTTTGGATATTTTTATTTTAAAGAATCTTACAGCGCCTCGAAAATCGCAAAAACGGCTTTAATTAATTCGCTGCAAAAAAGGCAAATTTGACAACAAATATCCAAAAAATCAAGACGTGGCGGCATAGATTATTTCTTCCTCTTGAAGTTTCCAAAATTCTATGATGATTGGTTGCGTTTTGGAAAAGGAAACATCGATTTTTGTGTTTTTTGGGTGGGAATTTTAGTCCGAGCTGCAGTTGTCCTTATCGCACGAATTGGAGGCGGAGGCAGTTTCTAAATATACTCACGTACACAGAAGGAATAGTGATGGGCAACAGTCGTTGACATATTTTGTCGATACGCTAGTGGTGGAAAATTATCGATGACCTGTAGGGAATGTGGTCGCATATTCTCTGCAAAGATAGGCTACATCAGTCACCTGAGAGCTCACGAACGACGACGGACGCTCCAATTAGCCATATTTCCAGTCGCCGTGGTTGAAATCGGCCAGGATGATGATGATGATAACATAATACAGGCAAGCTAGATCGCAAGATGTTGAAAAATATTGTAGTTCAGTGGGTCGATCACGTAACTTTTCTTCTTCGTCTGTAAGGTCTAAATGTCAATTTTATATGGAGAAATGACAGTTAGATTGTGATTTTATTGTCAGACGCGCGTACAATGCGTTACGTGATTGACCTACTGAAACCTATTGGGATGTGTAGGGAGGGACAGAGTATTAAATTGAATTCAATCTCCGCACCCCTCCGGGGATACCTTCACCCCCCTCACCCAAACAAGTGTCCCAAAACACGGTTATTACTAATTTTAAGAAAAACCATAAAAGATACACAAAAAAAGTTTACGACCGAAATGATCCTTGATAAATTAATCATCAATGTCTTATACATACCAAAGCGCTATCACTTGTGGTTTTTGCACAGTCTGCCACGAAACGTCTACATGTTTTATGATTTACCTATGCATTTTTTGCTAAAATGTTAGTTTTTCAAGACTTTCTTACTTAACCGCTTTCCGCTTCTTTAAAAAGAGGTATAATTTATTTATACACTCCTTCATTTAACGTTTCTATGCTATTTTGAAAATTGTATGTATTCAACTATTTAGCGAAATATCCTCCCTACACATCCGAATAGGTTTCAGAACTACAATAATTTTCCTAATTTTGATACATTGCGATCAAGATTGCCTCCAACAGATGACAATGAATTTTCAAAATGGCGCAGCAACATGATTCGCAGGAGTTTATAAATAAACTATAGGTATCTAATTTTAAAAAGAAAATTCTATCCTTTACTTTTGTCATTCATACCTTGGCAATAAATATTTATATTTTTGAGGAAATTACACTCATACTTTTTTTTTTTTAAACCTACAAATCCTAATAAAATTGACTTTTCGCGCCAGAATGCGCGACAATGATAAGAGATATTGCTTTGGTATTGAGAAGTTGATAGTAAATTTATCAAGGAATATTTTAGTAGTACACATTTTTCGTGTATTGTTTACGGTTTTCTTTTTAACGATAAAAATCCACGTTTTAGGACACATTTGGGGGTGACCGGAGGTGAAGCTCCCCCCCGGTCTCTCTACATGTCGACATCCCAATATGTTTCAGAACTACAGTATTTTTGGCAAATTTTGAGCTTATAGTTGGTTCCACTATAATAAGAGAGGTTTTACCTACATATACCTAACGATAGGTTAATCTTTGTACTTACTTGTGAAAAAGTTTACGACACGGATAACAGAGTTTTATTTTGCGTTGCCTGTGGGAAATATTTTTTCTAACCTGTACGTAGCGTACCTAGGTACCAGACTACGTCAACGAGTCCAGTAAACAAAAGCTGGCTCACAAAAGTTAGCGGGATACTCGTATCGAGTCCATTAGACGTAAGCTACCCAGCTTACGTCTAATGGAAGTAAGTAAGATTCGCAATAACACCAAAAACAAATACAGCAGGTCCGCTGTTCTGTAACTTGTTTTAACCTCACCTCACCGTTCACCCGAAAATAAATCTTGACGCCGCGGTTCGTAGTAACTAAACGTAGGCAGAGGTCTAGTTTCGTTAGGCTTGACGGGTGAGGTGAGGCCCATTAGCGTGTTCCGAATAACAACCCAGAGGCTTGATGCGCGCAGGAATGAACTAAATAAATTCCGTCCGGCTCGCGGGCGATGTCAACGGAACGGCCCGCAGCCACAGATTATATAATGCGCAGCGACCGAGTGCTCGCGTATCGCGCCTGTGTGCGTGCGCTCACACATAGACAGCCCCCGCCGCCCACAACAGCGCGACAAAAACATTGCGTCAAAAATTTTAGATTTGAAAAGTTGCTCAGCTAGGCATTGCTCTTAATCTTTATTAGAGGTATCCGACGGCAAGCGATTATTAGAATTTAACAAGGAGACAGTGTCGGTTAATAGACCAGAGGATGAAAACTAAACTTGTATCTCAATTTGACAGAGGATGGAACCATTGGACAAGTTTCCATAAATCAGTGAACCTGTACTGTAATTTAATACAAATGATTTATTCATGTCAACATAATAAAATACAATAAAATAATAACAATAAACTTAAGACTACTACTTAACTTAATCCTAGTCAAACATAAAATAATTTAATTAAGCACCATATTTCAAATAGAGTATGTACCTTAAATAGGTACTTACTCGTAGTTATGTATGACTTTGTTTTTTTTCGCGCAATGTTAGATTATGTAATTTATGCTTGGAGAGTAATCTACTTGTTTATGATTTTAGCCGTACCTAGTATAGTAAGCACGCACCTATGTATAGATAAGTATGTAATTTAAATATCGAGCTTAATTTATATTGTGAATATGTTTGATGAAATGATAATTATGTGCACAGCTAATCGTGTCGATAAAATCGGGCACTACCTGTACAAATCATAAAAACTGGGAATGTACGAATTATTAAAAGTGTTAAGTATAGTAAGTATATCAGCAGAGAGTACTTTTTAATTCACCAGCCCAAGCTAGCAAAATAAGGTTAATTTTATGCACTGGTGTTATAATTGACAACATTTCAAAATATGTTGTCAAAATATGATACTAAAATCGAAAACCATTTCGGTAATTATGTTACCTGAACGTAATAAAGTAGTTTTCAGTTATTTTTTCTCCCTCGTTTTGAAGAAAATCGCGAAGTTGTATAAACTTGGTTTAAACCGTGTGTGTGACGTCAATACTACGTCTGTCATATGAAAGGTGTGTCAATCTGCCATACAGAGCCGTAGTATTGACGTCATAATTTACTTGCGACCTTCTGGAATTCGCAATTTTTGAAAAAACAATTTTGAATGAATATTACTATTTAGTGACTAATAAAAAAAGCGGCCAAGTGCGAGTCGGACTCGCACATGAAGGGTTCCGTTAAATAAATTGCGGTTTACGATTTATGACGTATTAAAAAAAAACTACTGACTAGATCTCGTTCAAACCAATTTTCGGTGGAAGTTTGCATGGTAATGTACATCATATATTTTTTTTAGTTTTATCATTCTCTTATTTTAGAAGTTACAGGGGGGGGGGGGGGGGTACACATTTTACCACTTTGGAAGTGTCTCTCGCGCAAACTATTCAGTTTAGAAAAAAATGGTGTTAAAAACCTCAATGTCATTTTTAAAGACCTATCCAAAGAGGTTTGATGAAAAAAAAATTTTTGAGTTTCAATCCTAAGTATGGGGAACCCCAAAAATGTATTGTTTTTTTCTATTTTTGTGTGAAAATCTTAATGCGGTTTACAGAATACATCTACTTACCAAGTTTCAACAGTATAATAGCTCTTATAGTTTCGGAAAAAAGTGGCTGTGACATACGGACGGACAGACAGACATATAGACAGACAGACAGACAGACATGACGAATCTATAAGGGTTCCGTTTTTTGCCATTTGGCTATGGAACCCTAAAAACACGCGTCCCTTAAGAGGATGGTGAACCTGTAAATTTTCATATAAAACCCGATAACCTTTTTCACCCCGTAAACATTGTTCGATTTTTATAATTTTTGGATATGTTGTAGATATATTACAAAACTAGGTCTGTACGTTTTGATTTTTAAGAAATATTGCTTGCGTTAAAAGTTATTAGCATCTAAAAATGTATATTTTTGACTTAAGAACTTTGTCTGTAGTTTTTTTTTAAATTAAGCTATACTGATTTACTAAAAAATAATATTGTACAAACATAGATAAAAGTGTACTAAATCCAATAATATCAAAATTGTTTCATTTCATAGCGGTTTATCTATAAAAACTGCAAAAAAAATCACGTTTCTTGTATGCCCCCCCCTTAAAAAAATATTTTATTTTGTTCTTAGTACTTGTTGTTATATTGGCAACAGAAATACATAATCTGTGAAAATTTTTAACTCTCTAGTTATCACGGTTCTTGAGATACAGCCTGGTGACAGACAGACGGACGGACGGACGGACGGACGGACGGCCAGCGAAGTCTTAGTTATAGGGTCCCGTTTTACTCTTTGAGTACGGAACCCTAAAAAACACAATATTTCAACAAGGAAATGTAGGCAATTGCCTCCAGGACTTGCAACTCTCTCTATCGCACGATACGGGTGAGGCACAGAGCGTTGTGAAACTGATAGCATTTTCTTAAATTTATTACATTATCGGCACTTCACAATCCTCTTAAAAAAAACGTTTTTTGGCGAACTGAATCATAAAATGGCCCATGAAAAAAATGATATTCATGATACACTGACTGTCTACATAGTAGAAAATGTAGCCACTAGCCATTTAAAATACGAGGGACATAAAACAGTCACATTAATATCGTTGCATTCACGACGTTACGTAAGTACAAGGTCACTCGAGGCTTATTTTAATTTAAACACCTGTGAAAAATTATATATATTACCTATCTGATATCTTACAATCTCTACCTTCATAAATACTTACTCTAAGACGACGATGGGGCGTCATTACCCTTTTAATTGCTTTACGTTTAAGAATTTTTTCTATTTTTTTTAATGATAAATGAAGTCTACTAGTGAGCGTTTGTTATTGGCGATATCAGTCATAGGTACATTTTATTTATGGAAGTAATTGTATGTTCCATTGTCATAATAATTAGCTAATAGGCATAATATAATATATTGTAGGTATGTGCAGATTATAATCCCCGGTACGTATCTAACTGGAGAACCTTTGCAGAAATCGCTTTTTGGATGTAAACTGAGGTGGGGAAGGGAGGGGTGTGTGTGTGTGACCATAGCAACGGGGCAGCGCGGGCCGCCGTGTTGTTTGTGCCGAGGATTATACCGTGCTGGCTAAGCTGGGTACTTCGTAGTACCTATATGACACCTGCTAATTACTTGGCCCCGTAGCATATAAGCAGATAAGTGACAAGATAGAGCATCCGTCACTGGCCGACACCATTCGATAGAACGAGACGACACTCTTATCTTGTCACTTATCGCGTGATAAGGGGGGTGTATTAGGTTCATGTTTATCATGTGAAAGACGACCAGGTCATTGTCACTTTCATTTAAATGGTGTTAGAAAGAGCCGAATGTTTTATCTGCCATGGCCCGCAGACAAACAAAATAACACATCAATGTTCTGTGTTCTTTTTTCGCGAGTATTTACACACTAGCTTTTGCCCGCGACTTCGTCCGCGCGGAACTCGTTTATATCGTCACTTTCTCCCCCCTTTTCACCCCCTTAGGTGATGAATTTCCAGATAAAAACTATCTTTAGTAAGGACTCTTTGGGAAGGCCCCGGAATTCAAAGTATCTCTATACCAAATTTCATCTCAATCGGTTCAGCGGTTTAAGCATGAAAAGGTAACAGACAGACAGAGTTACTTTCGCATTTGTAATATTAGTATGGATTGTATGAAGGAAAGGGTATCGATGCATGTAGGCTTTTTTCAGTATTATTTTGCATATTTTCATATCACACGGCCGTAAGGACCTTTTCTACTAAACCGTAGGATTAAATTAACTGACTTGTAATTTAAACATTTTATATGTTACGTCTAATAGTTTTCAAAATAGCCATAATCAAACGTCTTTTTTACCCCGTTTTAGAAAACATCTTCAAAACTAAGGCCGCCATAAGGTACCTTTACCCTTGGAACGTCAATTTACTTATGTAATGTTAATGTTCCTATTCCCCAGGACTCCCAACTACCGCTATACCGTAAATGGGTTCCATCCAAATTTTCACACCCAATTGACCCCCTTAGGGGATGATTTCTGGAATAGAAACTATTATATGTCCTTTTCCAGGACTCAAACTATCGTTCAACCAAATTTTATCAAAATGTGTCACAAACAAATTTCCACCTCCAATTACACCCCCTTAGGGGATGATTTTCGGGATAAAACTATCTTATGTCCTTCTTTATCTATCGCTATATCGTAAATGGGTTCAATCCAAATGTTCATCCACCATTTCTCACCCCCTTAGGGGATGATTTCCTCCTTTTATGTGTTCCGGAATAAAAAAAAATCTATGTTCTTTCCTAGGACTCTACCTCTCTCTATACCAAATTTCATCTAAATGGGTTCTATCCAAATCTTCAACCCTCATTTCACCACCTCAGGAAATGATTTTTCGGGATAAAAACTATGCATTGTCCTTCCCTAGGACTCCTTCTATCTATTTACCAAATTTCATCTAAATGGGTTTTATCCAAATTTTCACCCCCTATTTTATTCCTGAGAGGATGATTTTTGGGATTAAAACTATCCGTTTTCATATTCCGGGACTCGAACTATCTTTCAACCAAATTTCATCAAAATGGGTCACAAACAAATTTTCACCCCCAATTACACCCCCTTATGGGATGATTTTCAGGAGTTAACTATCCTATGTCCTTCCCCAAGACTTCAACTCGCTATACCGTAAATGGGTTCCATCCAAATTTTCATACCCCATTTCACCCCCTTAGGAGATGATTTCTGGACTTAAATTATTTTAAGTCCTTCCCCAGGACTCTGAACTATCTCCATACCAAATTTCATCTAAATCAGTTCTATCCAAATTTTCATCCCTCATTTCACCCCCTCAGGAGATGATTTAGGATCAAAACTATGCATTGTCCTTCCCTGGGACTACTTCTACCTCTATACCAAATTTGAACTAAATGGGATTTATCCACATTTTTATCCCTATTTCATCCCCTTGGGGGATGATTTTCGGGATTCAAACTATCCATTGTCATCCTCCGGGACTCAAACTATATTTATACCAAATTTGATCTAAACGGAGTCCATCCAAAATTTCACCCCCCATTTCACCCCCTCAGGGAAAGATTTTTGGAATAAAAACTATCCAATGTCCTTCCCCAGAACTTAAACTACCTCTTAACCAAATTTCATCAAAATGGGTTACATCCAATTTTTCACCCCTCCATTTTACCCCCTAAAGGGAAGATTTTCGGGATGAAACCTATTCTTTAACCTTTTCCGGGACTCAAACTAATCATATACCAAATTTCATCTAAATCGGTGCAGCGGTTTAAGTAGCTCCATACAAATGTCACCCCCCATTTTACCCCCTCAGGGAAAGATTTCCGGAATAAAAACTATCCAATGTCCTTCCCCAGAATTTAAACTACCTCTTAACCAAATTTCATCAAAATGGGTTACATCCAATTTTTCACCCCCCCATTTTACCCCCTAAAGGGAAGATTTTCGGGATGAAAACTATTCTTTAACCTTTTCCGGGACTCAAACTAATCATATACTAAATTTCATCTAAATCGGTGCAGCGGTTTAAGTAGCTCCATACAAATTTCCACCCCCCATTTCATCCCCTTAGGAGTTGATTTTCAGGATAAAAACTACCCTAAGTCCTTCCCTAGGACACAAACTATATCTATGCCAAATTTCATCTTAATCGGTTCAGCCGTTTTCACGTGATGCGCGGTCACATAAACAGACAAACAGATAAACAGATAAACAGACAAACAGATAAACAGACAAAATTTCTAAAAACTGTTGGAACGTGTTCTGTTATCGATTCTAAGTATCCCTAGCCAATTTTTTTTCGAATATCTTCCATGTACAGACTTTCGACCCTCTTCAGCTTTATTATATGTATAGATAGATACATTTGTACGTAAATTATTTTTTAAGGATATGTGTGTGCTAGTATAAATGCAACGTAAGTAGTTTGTCAAGATAAGAATAAAGTAGGAAAACGTAGAAATTAATAGTAAACTAAGTAGGAACTTTAAAGTGTTACTAAAATTACATATTTATTTTTGTTAAATAAATAATGATTAATGACGTACAAAATAAACAAATATATATATATTGTAATAAAAAAACATGTTTCAAAATTTATTGAAACCTGTATATCATACAAACCGCAATAGATTATTGATACCTAACCAATCAATATGTTTACTAGCTTCTTTCTGTACGTTACGTACCTACATAACATAACACACTGGCATCACAAATCCTGCGAAAAAGCCAAAATATTTTTTTTAGATTTCCGTAGTCAACAAGGAACCCTTACCTATAGATTTGTCATGTCCGTCTGTCCGTCCACGGCTAACCCTTACTACTAAAAAGCTGTAATTCGCATGAATATACTAGCTCCGATGCAGGAGAGTTCGTCCAGTAATTAACAAGTATTACATTTTTTTTGATACTTATTACATGCTTAGATCAAACGACTAAGTAATAGGAACAATATTAGTAACGTTTAATGTAGTTTATTTTCATTGTTAAATTGAAACCCTAAAAGGGTTTTATTGTAGAAAAAAGGGCACTTAAAAACCATTGTCTTCAACTGCACTTCTTGGCTCATGGGCTCGAAGCAGAACCGTCAGCATATATATAGCTTTGCCGTGTCGCTATGTAGTAATGACCCTTTTTTCGCCTGATGAATTCGTTACCGAAATAGTTTTTTCTTCTGCTCGTAAAAGTGGTGTCCTAATATTTTAATTGCGTTAATGTGGAATATTTTCATAAATAATGGAACTATGATACAACTAGTATAAAACGGTATTGAATTTTTATTTATAACATTATTTATTTCCTTACAAATGTGAGAACCTACAAAACTGCTCTGACTAGACGAAAACATATGCATCGGGGCTAGTACATATCAATCAGAGGGCCTACCGCGAACGGCATTCGAAGTTTTCCCTCTCTGACGCACTTACGTACGAACTCGTAAGTATGACAGAGAGGGGAAACTTCGTATGCCTTTCGCGGTAGGCCCTCTGAAACAACAACAAAGAAGTAAAACAAAATCATGCAAAAAAAATTGCTCCTACCTGTACCTACCTACATGTAGACTGGGGATGTCAATCTCATGGTAGGTATCCTGTGTCGTTGGATAGCTGCTTCAAAAATATTGTGACTACTTTTCGATTCAGTCAGAGATCCGTATGCGTGGTATCTTAAATAGCAATTTTTTGTGAAAAATATGTGTATTTTAAACTAGAAATTCTAATAAAATAGAGTCAAGAGGGCACCGGTGACGGACGGGCAACTACGGAATCCTACACTGCGCGTGGCCTGATACGCACTTGGCTAATGACCTTACCTAATGGGCCAAGTATATTATCCGTATAGATCCTGATACGCACTTGGCTAATGACCTTACCTAATGGGCCAAGTATATTATCCGTATAGATCCTGATACGCACTTGGCTAATGACCTTACCTAATGGGCCAAGTATATTATCCGTATAGATCCAGCTCCACTTTCGTAACTAAATAAAAATAAGTTTAAAAAATTAACAGAAATTGGTTTGCATACTTTATATTTCACCAAGTTTGTTTTTCTAATGTTGTCTGTTCATATAGACATAGACATAGACATAGACATAGAAAAACTTTATTGAACATCACATTTTATACAAAAGGAACAGTGTACAAATTAGACTTAGGAATAGACAGACACACTCAAACAATATCGTACGAGGCATTTACATTTTGTGATGCCAAAAAGGGGCTAGACTCAGCATACTGTTGCAGTGAGTACCTACTGAGTACCTACACTGCAACGCTGATTTTCAGTCAGACCCTTACATATAATAAGTTTTAATTCTAATTAATATTGTCGGAAGGGAATGAATATCTTATTGGAATGTGAGTAATGTTGTGTATATTTTAAATTATGTAATGACTGTGGTTTGGTTGTACTTGTATAAATATGTATGTTAAGTAAGCAAGTATATAAAAAATATGAAATAAAATAATAAACAATTTGAAATGACACGTATATAGTATATAGTAAGCATCAAAGATACGAGGCCAAGACTCGACCGCCCAAGGGTAGAGTTTTTTGTATCTGGAGGAGGTGTCGTTTTAATTTTAATTTAAAACTGCTCAGACAATGCATATGAAATCAATGAACGAACATAAGTACATTAATACCTTACATGTCCCGTCGAGCTGTCAGTTTTGCATGGCGCTTCTACGTCCATCAATTGACCACAAGGTAGGCGTAGGTACCTACTCTGTCTCTGTACTCAGTTCGTCCGCTTATAACTTAAACCACTTATGTGCAATATTTTACTTAAAAGTAGTATAGTCTGTATGAAAGAGGATAAAAGTTTATTTACGTATATACATTCTTACACAAATAGACCTAGACCAAACTAAGCAAAAACGGGACCCTATTACTAAGACTCCGCTGTCCGTCTGTCTGTCTGTCTGTCTGTCTGTCTGTCCGTCTGTGACCAGGCTGTATCTCAACAACCGTGATATTTAGACAGTTGAAAATTTCACAGATGATGTATTTCTGTTGGCGCTATAACAACAAATACTAAAAAAACAGAATAAATAAATATATATATTTTGTTCGTTTTTTTTCTTTTACATTCTTACACAAATCGGCTTAGTCCCAAACTAAGCAAAGCTTGTACTATGGGTACTAGACGACGATGAACATACAATATTAGATAAATAAATACTTAGTAAATACATAGAAAACATTCATGACTCAGGACCAAATAATCGTGCTCATCATACAAATAAATGCCCGTACCGGAATTCGAGCCCAGGACCTCTAGATTCGTAGGCAGGGTCACTACGAACTAGGCTAAGCCAGTCGTCAAATATATAAATTGGCATTCCCGTTCGCTATGCATGCGAACAATTCCACTTCCTGGCGAAGGACAATTTTGCACTCAGCACGGGCGGTAAGTAAGAAAGGCTCAGATTGCATAATATTATTCAAATATTTTACGGGTAATCTGCGAGATTCTTTGTTTTACAGCCCTAGTTGTACAATGCACCTACTATTCGGGGTTTTTTAACACGGAACTCTAATTAAACAATCATTTAATTTGCCTAATTGTCGGTACACTTTAAAAAGCAAACAATCCATTAAGCACATAGTACCTATCTACTTACACGTGCTTATATATACATATAGGAACCACCATTGTCGGTAAACTATTGTTTCCACATTTGGTTTGCCGAAAGCAATTTCTAAAACATACCTACACATGTAATATTCGTAGGTAGTTCAAAATTACGAATTATTCTGAAATTAGAACCGAAGTTTAGTGAAGAAAAGTGGTCATTATTGATGGAAAAATTAAGTTAGGCGGATAGGGGGATTATTGATTCGAGGGGCACATTGAATTAAAGGACTTTAAAATTGAACGAAACATAGTTGAAGGTTCATTCAATTACACAAAGAAGGTGCAAACGCATCCAATAGGCTAACGACCAAACAAAACCTCACGAGCTACATGTACAAATACGTTTTTAGAGGTTCAGACGAAAATTTCATTTAACAAAGAATGGGATATTCTTTTGATAAAAATGGGAAGAAATAAGACAATCACTAATAGGGAGTCAAATGTTTCAGCTATTGATAAGAAAAACTATTTAATGATAAATGGAATGGCATAATTTTCAACTTCCTTTTGTGTTAAATATTTGTTAAGGCATCATGTCATGATACATACATTGAAAGGGGCACATTGATACTACAAGGCAAATACAAGGTAGAAAAAAGAAACAGAAGAAAACCCACATTTGAGACTACTAACGTGTACCTAAGTGTAGAAAGATGAATTATATAGTCACTTGTGGGAGTTCTGAAAATACTTTTCCCCCAGTTTGTGTTTCTCAAAGTTCTCAACAAAAGTCAATTTCAGTTTCTCTAAGGAGGTTGGTGACCGGTTTCAATTTTTAACGACACCAAAAAAAAAGTCCTAGGTCAGTGATCTCATACGAGTATATCGTTATCGCGGGAGCAAATAAGATTTGAAAGTAGTGAAAGATTATAAAAAACAGAAATGACATTTGTATAGATAGAGAAACGTTTATATCTACGACCTTAAAATGTATAATTATTTTATTGAATATCAATGCTATCTTGTACTTGACTTGATTAGTACTTAAAAAGATTACCTATTAGGTACGCAACCTCATCAGTCACTTTAGACATTTGTCATTCTTGATTGATCTGTATTTAAAACAACATAATTAAATACAATATATAACATGTGATGAGTTTGTGGGGTTGTTTATACAGGATTATCCCGAGGTAGAGGCTCGCGATACAAAACTATTTTGCTCGAAGTGCAATGTTAGTTTTTGTAAAACATAATCTTCTGTGAAACGTCATTTTAACTAGGAAAGACACACTTCTCTCAAAAAAGATTTTAGGTTGGAAATGACAAATTTTCTAGTAAGACATACAGACATACCGTGGATTCAGATAAAGAATCCTGTATTTAAAAAAAATATTGAAGATTGCGTATCTGGAAAATTTCAAAAAAACTGATGAGGGTCCTTTAGAATGTTTGCTGAGGCAGAATTACGTGAATGAATTATACAACGAAGAGATGGAAAAAATTAGAGCCGAATTTTAATTCGGCTCTAATTTTGACGCGTATATATATGTAAGTATGTGCGGGTGGCGCAGGACCGGCCATTGTGGCACTCTTTGGAGGAGGCCTTTGTCCAGAAGTGGACGTCTTTCGGCTGATATGATGATGATGATATATGTAAGTGTTGATGAAAGAAATAAACAATATCGATATAACTAATACTGTAAAAAGTGTCCTGGATGATTTGTGGGGCCCTGGCCACAATAAGCATGAAAAGGTGTTGTTGTTATTGATTGATGGTGTGGGGTATATGTTGAAAGCTAGCAGAAATTTGCAAACAATTTTTCTAAACATTGTCCATGTTACATGTTTAGCCCATGCTCTTAACAGAGTTGGTGATCGAGTTCGTGTTCTTTTTTCCGGAAGTTAACCGATTAATATCAAATGTAAAGAAAGTATTTCGCAAATCTCCGAAAAGAGTAAGAGCATTAAGAGAAATGTTTAATGGAATTCCTTTGCCTCCAAACCAAACAATTATTCGTTGGGGAACATGGATCGAGGCTGCCACTTACTATAGCAAGTATGTTGATGAAATAAAAAGCGTTATAGGCACATTTCGTAATTCAGACGCACAGTGCATCGCCAAAGCAAAATAATCTTTACTCAGTGCAAAAGTTCGAAAAGACGTAAATTTTATAGCAAAGTATCTTCAAGTAATACCAGATGCTATAAATAAACTCCAGTGCCAAAATCTATCTCTTAGTGAAAGTTTGACCATAGGACAGATTATTTAAAAAGTTCAAAGTGGTTTTGCAGAAAAATGCCGGATATGAAGTTATGAAAAAAAATGAACATCGGAAAAGGAGATAGTACTAGATTCGACGATATATCATACATTTGATTATTTCCGTCGTTTTAAATATGCACCCATTACAACAGTGGCAGTCGAATGATCATTTTTAGCCAGTTAAAATGGATATTTACTGCACGACGCCGCAGATTAATAGTAGAAAACATAGAGAAATATTTTGTCGTAAATTACAAAAATCACTTAAGATCAACAAAAAGTAAATAAAGTGGTATTAAATTAAAACATGGATATTTATTTAAGATGATATGTCGATTCCAGGTTATTATTTACTAACAGAGTGTAAAGCAAGATTAATTAACCTTTTGCAGCAAAATCTTCGTGCTAGTTATGATGAACTTCTTGGAGTCTGTTTTTACTAAATGGACAGTTTGTTTTACTACTTCTTTAACAAATTTATATTTACTCCCGCGATAACGATATATGGCTGATCTGTCACAGTAAAGTGAGATAGTGTGCGTGAAATGTAGTGGTGTGCGTTACTGGGGAGAATTACGAAATTATTACGATAACGTTGCGCTGTCTATAGCGGGTTTCTTGTGTCGTGTATGTAGATTCATTCGAGTTAGAAAGCCTTAACCCATTCAGCGCCCATGACGACACATTCGTCAGAGCGCTACGAGCGCTTTTCCCAACATACGGAGTTGAAGCTGCTACGGACTACGGCGTAGCGTTACGAGCGTAGCTTGGCCGTCAATGGGTTAACATACAAATTGCAATACTTACTGAAACCACTGATGGATTCCACAAATAAAATCTTGACCGCAGTAAACAAGGCACGAAGAAGCAAAAAAAAACATAGATTCTCATTAGACTTCATTTCAATTAGACTTTAATTTTTAAGATTTCTACGTGAGGTATTCGCCTTCGAAGTTTTTGTGTCGTTTTCGGCACGGTATCTCGAGGCGTGGAAGAGAACGCTCTGCACGTAACACAATGATATCAAATTACAATGCGAAACGTGTCTCGACCTCCGCTGCCTAGGTAGTCCGATTTCCAATTTCGCAAAATTGGATACGTCATCTTGTAATCGAATGTGTCAATCTGCTGAACTGCTGTCATGGATGGATGCAGGCGAACAAAAGCATACCTAATTGGTAATATACAAAATAAAACAAATATTAAATTATTATTATTATATATATTTTTTTTTATTGAGAAACAAACAGTCTTAAAAAACACATAAGTAACTTAGCTATGGCTATGTGAGTAATGCTATAATAGACCTATAGTTTCATAAATGTTTACAAAGTTACAAGTTATATTAAAAATTGTAAAATATGTTTAATATAAGACCAAATGTCATAAATATATATATATATATATATATATACATATATGTGTTGTAAATACACTTATGACAGTTAAGTACATTTACAATTTAGGTACACCATTATACAATGCAAAAAAAAGAAAGAAAAAGTTAATGAAAAGGTTAAGGTAACTGCGTTATAATAGTGTTTTACGTAAATCGTAGTTCCTATCTCTCCCTCGGGATAGGCAATGCCTAATAATGTGGAGGCCGGCGTTATTTTAATACAATACAATTCTTTATTGATAACATAAGTTACAGGTCACTTGGCATAATGCTTGGCATGTTATAAACACTTTAAATTAAACTTATCAATTTCAGATTTGACTAAAATATGTTAATTACAAATACCAAAAATAACAATAATATACAGGTGGAATACAATTCAGAAGGAAAAATAGAATACAATTACAATCCAATTACTATGTCAATTAATAGTACATTATGATACAAGTGAGGTATGTTGATCATTACATCAGAGGCGGAATTGTCACGCGAACCGCAGGTGAGCGTGATAATAGAGCCGAGGATGTAATTATCAAAGCTCACGCGTGTCATACGACGTTTTTCAACACATTTGCGAGGAAAAAATCCTTTTCATAAAATGAACATGTTACAGGCTCCTAAGTTGTTTCCTTTAGTTATTGCTGACAACAGGTTTTTACTCACATATTTGTACATCTCCAAGAATGTACAGTGGCGTCAAATCTATTTATCACTTTTCTATTCACTACGAGTCAACATTTTTAACAATAACCAAACACGCATCATCAATGTTTACAAATATTTGTGAAATTACCTATAATGGCGCGCAACTATTTTTTTTCGTGAAGTTCGCGCAGTGCGCCCGCAGCGAGGCTTAGATGAAATCTCTAAACAGCCAATACAAAATAAAATAAATATTTTCTTATTCAATATAAATTCATGTAAAATGAAACGTTTCTATATCATATGCAACAAGAAATAATCAATTAATTCACAAGAAGGATTTAATTTGTTTAGTCGGGTAAGAATCCATTTGCCGAGAATTAAAAACAAACCTGTATAACCCGGTCAATTTAAGAATGCGCCGAGTACATACACCTTGCTGCAAGGTGCCAACGTGTCTTAATCGGCATATAAACATAACTACACGAGTGTCGTAATGTTATTAAACACGAGTGTTTAATACCCATGATTATGAGCCCAAAAGCGGCACAATAAGAGGCACGTTACGAGCAAATGTGTTGAAAAAATACATATATTTATAGCTACTATGTATTATAATCATAACAATAGAATGATTACTTATTGTTTGTTAAAAAATCATATAGGCTTTTTCTGTGAGGAAGTCCTTCAGTTGGTTAACAAATGCATTCTCAGACCTCTTCATGCCTCTTTTGCAATGCTTGGTAGGCGATTATAAATTTTAGGCCCCATGTAAACTGTTCAGATTTTTTAAGTTTGTGTATGTTGACCAAAAGGTTGCCAGCATAACGTTCATCAGGGCCACGTGCTTTAAATTGTTTTAAGCTTTTACGGTTTTTTTTAGGTTCTAAATTTATAATTATATGTACCTACAGCGATTTTCGAGCGATTAAGGATTTTCATTTTACAAAAAAAAGGCAATAAGAATAATGGCTTGGGTGCCATGGGACACGCCAGCCCGTGATCTTTTCAGGAAAATGAAAATCTTAACATGGGACTGTTATAAATATAAATATTTTGTCTATCTGCGGGCTGTCCCCACATATCAATACCATAAGTTACAAGAGACTGGAAGTAGGCAAAGTACGACATTCTTACTGAATTGTCGTCAAGCATTTTGGTCAGTCTGGAAATCGTATAGCAATCTTTCCAAATTTTTTACAAAGGTTGTCTATATGGTTTTCCCAGGTAAGTCGAGAATCTACCATGAAACCTAAATATTTTTAATTTTTTACAAAAGGAAGGAGCGTTATTTAAATCTGGAATTGTTGGTAAGGTTATTTGGCTATTGCATAACATTGGTCTTCTCTAGATTAAGTAGCATATCGTTGGCGGTGAACCAAGTTTTGAGGTCAAGAAGAAGTTAATTTATTGTAGACTACAGTTCCATATAGTCAGACCCAGAGACAACAAAAGCACTGCCATCTGCGTAAGCAATTAATTTTCTATAACGCGTATACTTGATGCTAAATCATTAACTAATATGATAATAAGGTAGTTTCCAATAACAGACCCTTGTATAAATTGTATAATAGATTAAGATTTGATAAGGAACCCTTTAGTGAGCCTGGCATTCATGCACTTGACCAGCTTATTTAAGTGAAACATGATTTTTAAGACCTTTAATCCATTTATCAACTTGAGCAAACATATGTCCGTATACCTACTTTAGGTAATTAGATCAGTAACAGCGAGGGATAGCACCACTTTATTCATTTGCTTTCAGTCAGCCGCAGTGACCGGCTCGCTTTATAAGATAGATAAAAAGTTCGTAACTCAAAATGATTAACTCTACGGAAGTGTCGAATGATACCATGAAACTTTGGTTGAATTTTGTAGAAATAGCCATGGTGCGTAATAAAATTAGAGTCCCCTACGCAATTTTCTTGTGCATAACCTTTATAGCCAGTCTAATGGGTAACCTAATAACATGTTTTGTAATTTACTACGACAAGTCGATGCACACGGTGACTAACTACTACTTACTAAACTTGGCGATATCAGATTTGACACTCACGTTTGCAATGCTGGAAGAAATTTTAGAGATTCTTGTTTCCACGTATGAACATAGTCAATTTACGTGTCGAGTACAGTGGTTTTCAACACTCTGCTTATGGAATGGTGGCATATTAATTATGACTGCAATATCCGTTGAAAGGTATATTGCCATTTGTTGTCCTTTGAAATTAAAAAGTAATTCAGAGAGTCGCAGAGTGGTGAAGGTAATTGTGGTACTGTGGCTGGTGTCAGTCACCGAAGCCGTCTTCGACACACTAGACGTGGAGGCGACGAAGATTGGCGACACATGGGTGTGCTACGCTGTCCCAACTCTTCGGGTCAGGATTGTGAACGGAGCACAAGCTGTAGTTACATTTGTTATACCACTCATAATAATGACTTTCGTCTATTCGTCAATTATGCTCAAAGTCAACACGCAGAGGAGAAAAAGCTCAAGAGATAAGGTATTTAACTACCAAGATCCCAGAGGAAAAATAAACAATGTTGTGGGTAAGTATTGTAGAATACACGTCACTTTTGGCATGCGATACTAGTGATATGCCGGGAACATTGTCAATTCATGGTACAGTCGACGCCAAAAATATGTTTACAGTTTTCACCTTATTAAAAAAAATAAAAATAAAATAAAAATATTTTATTTCAGACCATTGATCCATATGTGATTAGATTAGCGAGACTTAAAAACTATGTTAGAATTACAAACTAAGAATCGGGGGCAATTACAGACATGGTTTTGGCAAGCTATTGGCAGTACCAAACAGAGCGAACATTATCTCTACTTGGCCCTGCCAATAGTCACCTCCATCCAATATTTGGTGAGGGGACAGTTGAGGCGCTCGGCCAACACCCTTAGGAGGCCATTGCTGCTGCCGCGCACACGCCTTAGCAGTGATCCGATTCTTTTGCGCCTGATGGCAAAAAAGTCATCAGTACTCGCCTGTGCGAACATACCGGATGCACTGCAGTGCCTTGGCAGCCTCAACAGCATCCTAAGGATGTTATTGTATTGTACGCGTAATGCGTTATAGGCCCTCTGCGTGAATTTTGCCCACAGACTGCACGTGTAGAACGTCTGACAGTAAGCTTTGAAAAGCGTCAGTTTGACTTAGTTACTACAACGTGCAAATCTGCGGGCAAGCATGTTGCCCCTCACCGCCATCGCTCTTCTTTCCCTTTCTAGGTCTAGGTCATCGCTCAGGTCTGCCGTTAGCATATGACCTAGATACTTTACTTTGTTTACCACATTTAAGGGTACACCACACAGCATGATCTCAGGAACAGTTTTCGGGTTATATTTGGGTGCTTTGAACACGACAAGCTCACTTTTAACCGCGTTATATCTGAGACCATGCTGCTCAGCATACCCCTCACACTTCTTCAGGAGCTGCTTTATTGAGTTGACTGACGGCCCCAGCAGCAATGTAATAAGGTGCAAAAGTGTAAACATATGAATTGACGGCAATGGTCCCTAGCTTCGCTAATCTTACTAAATTAATAAATCTGAAAATAGGGTTCGCCACTTGATCACACAAAAATGCCGAAACGGATAATGATGAAATTTGGCAAACAGATAGTTTAGATTAGCATGAGTATCAGGGACAATTCAGTAACAGAGTATCGTAAGCAAAAAAACAGTATTCGTTTTGCTTTTAGGCGCCTCCATAATTTTATTCTAAGAATATGTTTTAGTTTAAGTAGGTACATTGTTTTTGTCTAACGGTGTACCTTTTGTATCCAGTAGCTATGACGGCATCGTTCATGAAACATTGTGTTTGTTTAACGGTGTACCTTTTGTATCCAGTAGCTATGACGGCATCGTTCATGAAACATTGTTTTTGTCTAACGGTGTACCTTTTGTACCCAGTAGCTATGACGGCATCGTTCATGAAACATTGTTTTTGTCTCACGGTGTACCTTTTGTATCCAGTAGCTATGACGTCATCGTTCATGAAACATTGTTTTTGTCTAACGGTGTACCTTTTGTATCCAGTAGCTATGACGGCATCGTTCATGAAACATTGTTCTTGTCTAACGGTGTACCTTTTGTATCCAGTAGCTATGACGGCATCGTTCATGAAACATTGTTTTTGTCTAACGGTGTACCTTTTGTATCCAGTAGCTAGGACGGCATCGTTCATGAAACATTGATTTTGTCTAACGGTGTACCTTTTGTATCCAGTAGCTAGGACGGCATCGTTCATGAAACATTGTTTTTGTCTAACGGTGTACATTTTGTATCCAGTAGCTAGGACGGCATCGTTCATGAAACATTGTTCTTGTCTAACGGTGTACCTTTTGTATCCAGTAGCTATGACGGCATCGTTCATGAAACCATGTTCTTGTCTAACGGTGTACCTTTTGTATCCAGTAGCTATGACGGCATCGTTCATGAAACATCGTTTTTGTCTAACGGTGTACCTTTTGTATCCAGTAGCTAGGACGGCATCGTTCATGAAACATTGATGTTGTCTAACGGTGTACCTTTTGTATCCAGTAGCTAGGACGGCATCGTTCATGAAACATTGTTTTTGTCTAACGGTGTACCTTTTGTATCCAGTAGCTATGACGGCATCGTTCATGAAACATTGTTTTTGTCTAACGGTGTACCTTTTGTATCCAGTAGCTAGGACGGCATCGTTCATGAAACATTGATTTTGTCTAACGGTGTACCTTTTGTATCCAGTAGCTAGGACGGCATCGTTCATGAAACATTGTTTTTGTCTAACGGTGTACATTTTGTATCCAGTAGCTAGGACGGCATCGTTCATGAAACATTGTTCTTGTCTAACGGTGTACCTTTTGTATCCAGTAGCTATGACGGCATCGTTCATGAAACCATGTTCTTGTCTAACGGTGTACCTTTTGTATCCAGTAGCTATGACGGCATCGTTCATGAAACATTGTTTTTGTCTAACGGTGTACCTTTTGTATCCAGTAGCTAGGACGGCATCGTTCATGAAACATTGATTTTGTCTAACGGTGTACCTTTTGTATCCAGTAGCTAGGACGGCATCGTTCATGAAACATTGTTTTTGTCTAACGGTGTACCTTTTGTATCCAGTAGCTATGACGGCATCGTTCATCATCTGCTGGCTGCCGTTTTTCGTACTACGAGTGTTGACTTGTGTTCTCAACCTGAAAGAACTCGTGAATATCGCTGAGGTTTGTATTTCACGACTGCTATATTATGAAATTATTTAAATCCTATCAGTACCTAGTTCAAAAT
This sequence comes from Epinotia brunnichana, assembly GCA_963854355.1. Taxonomy (NCBI): domain Eukaryota; kingdom Metazoa; phylum Arthropoda; class Insecta; order Lepidoptera; family Tortricidae; genus Epinotia; species Epinotia brunnichana. The sequence continues at coordinate 41,276,030 of OY977936.1, read as the reverse complement.
TAAATTCAGACTTTTGTTTTAGTGGTGGAACGTAGCAAGTGAAATAAGTAGCTTCAACAGTTGGCTAAGCGTCGTCTTAAACCCAATTATGTTTAGCGTCGTGTCATCAAAGTTTAGAAAATCTTTAAAGGTAAAATAGATAATGATAATCTACCTGCCTAATTAATATTGTTTGAACTCTTTCATACCTATTTAATTATTTTCAGAGCATTTGGAGTGATCAAATAATGCAGTTAAGGGGTCACACAACATAGTAAAAGATAATGAAATATGGCGTGTAAACATAATCCACTTAATCAAAAAGTCTACTTTACTCAACAAACTCACTACTTACTTCTATATATATATGGAGAGTAGTTACGCGCTTAGTGAACAAACAAGGGCCACGCCACCGGCTCGCTGGTTAATGTGTCTACCATTTAGAGCATGAATGGGGCTCTAGATAGACGTACTTACATCGTTTTTGAACAATATAGAACCTACACAACCCATAATAATCGATGTATAACTCCAGTGATGGATCTAGCAAATTCAATTTGGAACTCTGGTCAGCAACGTTGACTGAAGCATTTGAAGTCGAAACTGACTATATCAGAATGACAGTGGCAGCTTTAATGGCTATCATATTTGTATTGAGTCTTACAGGAAATCTGTTGATTTGTTACGTCATTTATAGTGATAAGACAATGCACACCGTCACCAACTACTACCTGTTTAACCTGGCAATATCGGATGTAATTCTTAGCTTTGTCATTTTGGTTCAGTTTGGTGACTACTACTTTTTGACTTTTAATCTGCAAAGTGAGACGTTATGTAAATTGCAGTGGTTTTCAGTGGGTTGCTTATGGAATAATACCGTGTTGACCATGTCCGCTCTGGCTATCGAGAGATACGTAGCGATTTTACATCCATTAAAAGTTAAGTCGACCACCGTGTGGAAGAGAGTAATGAAAATCATAGTCCTGCTGTGGGTAGCAGCAGTAGTTTTGACCTTACCAGAGATGTTGGTCGTCACTTTAATAAAATCTCGCGAGACAGCCACGTGCTTTGTCATCCCCACTCCTCTGGCCCGAGCCCTGAATGGAGTTTTGGCAATTGTATCATTTTTTATACCACTGATTATCATGGTCTTCGTGTATTCAATGATTATTTACAAAGTGAATACCCGGCAGAAGAACCTAGGAAACCGAGACGTTACTAGTAAAATGAATAAACTCATCGGTAAGATATACGATTATGTACCTAATAACTAATTATAATAAACAAATAAACAAGTAAAGATGTGTTAGCAATCTTTTTTGCAATTTTGGCTGATAATAATGACGTAACTATGTGCTTAAAAAAAACTGTATCCGAGTAGGACACTGGTACTCGGAGATACTCGTATATACCTAAGATGAATACGATGATGGATGTATGATGTAATTTCAGTGGCGATGATGACATCGTTCCTGGTCAGCTGGTCGCCGTATTTCGTCGAGCGAATAATCTTGGCCACGGTGGATCCCAGCGAGATACTCAAACAGACGAAGGTAATTATTATACTGTTTATTGTTTAAAGGGAAATGCGGGCAGGCGCGGGGCCCAGACAAAAAATGCATTTCCAGTCGCCATAGTCCTTTTTAATTTCCTCCCCACATAAAAAAAATGCATATAATTTTTACTAACTTTACCATCAATACCATCATACAGACGTCAAATGTACAAAAGTTTAAAAAACGAAATATAAGTAGAGACATCGGAGGTACAACTCTTCGTTAATCTCTGTTAGAAATTTTATTTACAAAGGTCTAAGTTTGACGGAAAAAGTAGGGGGCTACGGTGGCTCGAAATTTTGTATGGGCAGCGAGCTACACACAAGCACATGCTCTTTTAAAAAAAATTAAAGATTTTTTACAAAATGGTGTCCATTCTGGAATATAAATCCCTATCTATAGCAAAGACGGTTTAAGATGTATTCAAGCAAAAAAAAACCGATTGAATTACCTACATTGCAGTTACATTCAAGTTATTGCAAGCAACGACAACGACGAGGTATTTTATCGCGTTGTCGACCGCATTAGCCTACTTAGTTCGTAGGTCGTGGTACGTGGCATTTCTACTACGTACAATTCCAAATGCTTTTCCACTTGTGTTCATTTCGGTAATTATCTATAGTTACTTACTTACATCTTATTTCTGGTGATGTTTTTGTATTTATTACCTAATTAACATATTTTTTTTAGTGGTGGAGAATAATCGTCAGGGTTGTCATAATTAACAGTTGGCTTAGCGTTATCCTAAATCCGCTAACATATAGTCTCGCCTCGACGAAATTTAGGAAAGCATTGAAGGTAAGTTGGGTATTTTCTTAATCCAAACTAAACTAATTGCAAATTCATTTGCTTATGCCACGTCCGAGCGCTAACCACATACTGCACGGCACCTCCGTGTGGGCAAATTTGTACGCGTATCGGTACACATCAGCAGCGGGATGCAGCGGCAGTGTGATAACCGCCTTAGAAGCGATGACACCGCGTGTAAAGGATAACGCACACGTATCCTGGCGTCGACCCAATACAAGCACGTAAAAGCACCGGCTCAGCAGCGCTGAGGATTATATTCTTTGCGCTGAGGTGACAGCGCGGCGACGGTGGGTGCGACGCGCCACTTGCGTACGCGCGCAGGATGAAAGCGCGGTGACGATGACCGCCAGTTGCCCATGCACCCTGAGCTTATAATAGCTGAGATTATGCTGTTACGGAGTTGATAAATATGCGTGAAATTTTAAACAAAGAATGCTGACCGACTCGATTTGTAGCAGAGCCGATTCGGTACTGAGGCGATAAGTAAGCGTTATCCTTACAAATGTAGGGAAAACATTGTTAAAAATCAAGCTGCTATACTATATTAGACGAGTTAGGTACTATCCTTTCAGGCTACGGTTGTATATCACAGCATGGGGTCGGCTCGGTGTATGATTGATATTATACAATGTCTATAGCATATCTTAGAGGATCCTGAGGATCCAAAGCCGGAAAACAATGGTTTTTTTTTCGTTTATTTAACACTATAGCTGCTTCGCCCGCATATTGTAAAGAATTCTACACGCAGGTGAAATTATTTTTGAAATCCGATACTTAAGCGGTGCCGGAGATTACCCATCACATACAAACTTACAAAGCTACAATCTCAAAGAGTTTTCCTCTTTCTAATATTAGTATAGTGAGATAAAAATTATTTGCTCGCTCTTAATAAACTTAAAATGTAAATATCTGTAAGTCGATAACACGCAAACTAAACGCTAACACAAAATAACATTTTGCATAATTGCGGCTTTATGGAGATTTTTAGTAAGTCCAATAAATATTATCTTGTAGGAACTAAAAACACATATCTCATCTCTAGGACCCGGAATTTTGCGGGCGACTACTGACACATGTAAGTTTTTTATCGATATATCAGTAATTCACTTCGTTGAGGTTAATTTATCTAAATTAAATAACACTTGCAAGCAAATACTTATTTAGGTAATCAACTCTATAGATATCTTATATGTACCTACCTATTGACACTGGCATATGAGTATTCAATACTCAATCAGTTGGTATCCGTTTATATATTCCTAGTCATATTGACAGATTGTGTGCCTATAATTTCATTTGAAATGGCTCGTAATAAGCAAATGAAAAGAAGAAGGTGTTAGAAAAGTATCCGGTTTTTAAATATAATGCACAACATTCTGCAGTATATTTATTGCTTTTTATGTAATATACAAATTAAACGGCCACAAAAATATTTTATAAAAATACATCTGTCATCAGAAACTCACCGAACAAAATAATAAAATTATATTTTCTATTTTATTATATCAAATAGTAGGCGAACAAGCACTCACGCCACCTAACGTTATGTAGTCTCAGAGGGATGAGTAATTTGTTCTCGTTATAAAATATAAAGGTTTTCGTTATTATACTCATTTTAATAAAGCAAATGAAACGGATTATATTTTCCGATATTTTGAACTTTTTTCATCATTTACCGTTGAAAAGAGTACGTATCACCGGAAAGTTTGAGGTATTATTTTATAAAAACACAAACAAAAAAACTCTTGATTTATCGATACCATCGATAAACACTGGTCTCTCCCTAAAACTTTTCAAAATCCGCACGCAAAATTCCGGGCCCTAAATGTCTATGGGAATTAATTCCGCCTATTTCTCTATTGATTTCCGTACGGCGACTTTACTAGAATATTAACCGGTTAAATAATGTGTAGAGTACATTAACTGATTGATTACTTAATTGCAGTCAATTTACTCCAACTAATTAATTTAAAATTATAAACTCCTTCAGTAGATATAATTTAAATATTATCTCAATTCATAGTACTTACCTAATTTATAGTCTTTGTTTCAGACTCTGTGGAATGTAAAAATAAGAAAAATGCCAATCCGAAGTCGATCCCGGGTTTTTATGGAAATAAATGCATTTTAATTAAATTGCCAGGTATCTAGACAAAAACATATAGTCCGTAAGCCCACTCCCAATACCACGTATCATGACAACACGATAAAATGCATGACAAAGAAAAAGAAAAACCGAAAATCTTCGATCGAGAAAGTAGTGCTGAGCAAAAAGCAAAATTGGCCGATAGTTCGAAAAAATCCTCCAGTTCCGGTCAAAATTGGAAGTATATTTACGCCATGTGACAACATCAACAATACGAGATATGAGGCATCATTTAGCCCTTAGCCCTTTAATCGTAGAGAGAGTAAACCTAAAATGGGCGGAAGTACTTGGTAGACGGTGTCAGAGGTGGCCAACTTGTAACACAAACAAAACAAATGCCTATGCAAACAGTCCACAACTGCAAGAGGGGGAGAGTCCTTGAGAGACATGCAGAAGGGGCCTTGGTTAAGTTTACCATAATCCTAGGTAATTTGTCCAAACGGCGTTCGTAGCCCATTTACGGTACTAAGAAAATAAAGTAAGACCTAAGTGACTAGCCACTAGGAGTATACATGATCTAATTTTGTATTTCTTATATTCCATATTTATAATACATTTGAAAGATTTGTCTTGCCGCATATTGAGATTACTTAATACATTTTATCTAAGTCAACTCTATAATATACTATTAAAAGAGTTCTAGAAAATGGCTCTACCTAACAATTTCAATCAGAATTACGGGTTTATTGGGGCGAAAAATCGATCTAATTAGGTCTCATTTCCGGGAAAATTCGTTTCTCCAGGTTTTTTTTTACTCACAACTCTTAACGCTGAGTAGAGCTCGGTCTCCCAGGCGCTTTCGTACTTTTATGAGTAAGTAGGTTTCATCCCTTGTTTTCTATATAATGCAACAATCATACATATATGTATTCAGTGATAGATAAAATATCATCAATATAAAAAAAATATGTACGAAAATTTACTAGTGGATATATGTTATGTTATGTCGCTATATGTTAAAAATATGTACGTTTTTCTTTCTTCATTAGGTGTTCGTAGTAATAAAATAAAAATTTAATATAAATGTGTCTATTTTCATTCTTCATCTCAAACTTCCATAAATACCTTACATAATCCTAATTCATTTGATTTTCAAGATTAAAATCAAATGGATTAAAACCGTTTAACTTTGTGTATACCTCATCTATCTATACATATAATAAAGCTGAAGAGGATCGAAAGTCTGTACATGGAAGATATTCGAAAAAAAATTGGCTAGGGATACTTAGAATCGATAACAGAACACGTTCCAACAGTTTTTAGAATTTTTGTCTGTTTGTCTGTTTATCTGTTTGTCTGTTTATGTGACCGCGCATCACGTGAAAACGGCTGAACCGATTAAAATGAAATTTAGTATAGAGATAGTTTGAGTCTTGGGGAAGGACTTAGGGTAGTTTTTATCCTGGAAATCAACCCCTAAAGGGATGAAATGGGGGATGGAAATTTGTATGGAGCTACTTAAACCGCTGCACCGATTTGGATGAAATTTGGTATATGATTAGTTTGAGTCCCGGAGAAGGTTAAAGGATAGGTGACATCCCGAAAATCTTCCCTTTAGGGGGTAAAATGGGGGGGTGAAAAATTGGATGTAACCCATTTTGATGAAATTTGGTTTAGAGGTAGTTTAAGTTCTGGGGAAGGACATTGGATAGTTTTTATTCCAAAAATCTTTCCCTGAGGGGGTGAAATGGGGGGTGAAATTTTGGATGGACTCCGTTTAGATCAAATTTGGTATTAATATAGTTTGAGTCCCGGAGAATGACAATGGATAGTTTGAATCCCGAAAATCACCCCCAAGGGTATGAAATAGGGATGTAAATGTGGATAAATCTATTTAGTTAAAATTTGGTATAGAGATAAAAGGAGTCCCAGGCAAGGACAATGCATAATTTTTATCCTAAATCATCTCCTGAGGGGGTGAAATGAGGGGTGAAAATTTGGATAGAACCGATTTAGATGAAATTTGGTATGGAGATAGTTCAGAGTCCTGGGGAAGGACTTAATATAATTTTTAGTCCAGAAATCATCTCTTAAGTGGGTGAAATGGGGTATGAAAATTTGGATGGAACCCATTTACGGTATAGCGAGTTGGAGTCTCAGGGAAGGACATAGGATAGTTTACTTCTAAAAATCATCCCATAAGGGGGTGTAATTGGGGGTGAAAATTTGGTTGTGACCCATTTTGATAAAATTTGGTATAAAGATAGTTTGAGTCCCGGAGTATGACAACGGATTGTTTTAATCCCGAAAGTCATCCCCTCAGGGATAAAATAGGGGGTGAAAATTTGGATAAAACCCATTTAGATGAAATTTGGTAAATAGATAGAAGGAGTCCTAGGGAAGGACAATGCATAGTTTTTATCCCTAAAAATCATTTCCTGCGGTGGTGAAATGAGGGTTGAAGATTTGAATAGAACCCATTTAGATGAAATTTGGTATAGAGAGAGGTAGGGTCCTAGGAAAGAACATAGAATATTTTTTATTCCGGAACACATAAAAGGAGGAAATCATCCCCTAAGGGGTGAGAAATGGTGGATGAACATTTGGATTGAACCCACTTACGGTATAACGATAGTTAAGGAAGGACATAGGATAGTTTTTATCCCGAAAATCATCCCCTAAAGGGGTGTAATTGGGGGTGGAAATTTGTTTGTGACACACTTTGATAAAATTTGGTTGAAAGATAGTTTGAGTCCTGTAAAAGGACATATAATAGTTTCTATTCCAGAAACCATCCCCAAGGGGGTGAAATGGGGGTGAAAATTTGGACGTAGCCCATTTAGATGAAATTCAGTATAGAGATAGTTTGAGTCCTGGAGAATGACAACGGATAGTTTTTATCCCAAAAACATCCTCTAAGGAGGTGAAATAGGGGGTGAAAATTTGGATTGAACCCATTTACGGTATAGCGGTAATGGGGAGTCCTGGGGAATATGAACATTACATAAGTAAATATATGTATGTGACGTTCCAAGGGTAAATGTACCTTATGGCGGCCTTAGTTTTGAAGATGTTTTCTAAAACGGGGTAAAAAAGACGTTTTGTTATGGCTATTTTGAAAACTATTAGATGTAACATTTTGTTGAAGTATTTTTATTTTTAATATAAAATGTTTAAATTACAAGTCAGTTAATTTAATCCTACGGTTTAGTAGAAAAGGTCCTTACGGCCGTGTGATATGAAAATATGCAAAATAATACTGAAAAAAGCCTACATGCATCTATACCCTTTCCTTCATACAATCCATACTAATATTACAAATGCGAATGTAACTCTGTCTGTCTGTTACCTTTTCATGCTTAAACCGCTGAACCGATTGAGATGAAATTTGGTATAGAAACACTTTGAATTCCGGGGCCTTCCCAAAGAGTCCTTACTAAAGATAGTTTTTATCTGGAAATTCATCACCTAAGGAGGTGAAAAGGGGGGAGAAAGTTACGATATAAACGAGTTCCGCGCGGACGAAGTCGCGGGCAAAAGCTAGTACATATAATAAAGCTGAAGAGGGTCGAAAGTCTGTACATGGAAGATATTCGAAAAAAAATTGGCTAGGGATACTTAGAATCGATAACAGAACACGTTCCAACAGTTTTTAGAATTTTTGTCTGTTTGTCTGTTTATCTGTTTGTCTGTTTATCTGTTTATCTGTTTGTCTGTTTATGTGACCGCGCATCACGTGAAAACGGCTGAACCGATTAAGATGAAATTTGGCATAGAGATAGTTTGTGTCCTGGGGAAGGACTTAGGGTAGTTTTTATCCTGAAAATCAACTCCTAAGGGGATGAAATGGGGGGTGGAAATTTGTATGGAGCTACTTAAACCGCTGCACCGATTTAGATAAAATTTGGTATATGATTAGTTTGAGTCCCGGAAAAGGTTAAAGAATAGGTTTCATCCCGAAAATCTTCCCTTTAGGGGGTAAAATGGGGGGGTGAAAAATTGGATGTAACCCATTTTGATGAAATTTGGTTAAGAGGTAGTTTAAGTTCTAAGGAAGGACATTGGATAGTTTTTATTCCGGAAATCTTTCCCTGAGGGGGTATAATGGGGGGTGAAATTTGTATGGAGCTACTTAAAAGACCTCTTTGAAGACCTCGTCTGGACGTGCTTAGAGGCAGTCACGAAATTTCTACCTCTCGTATTTATTTTAACTCTAACGTGTAAAAAGTTGATGATTATAGTTGTATGCTACATCGTTATAAAGCCAGTGAAGTTAGAATTACAGTGCTAAAAACCGTTTTCAAAAATACGCGTCCGCTTAAAAGTTATGACAATAATCATTTTAAATATCACAACCTAACGTCTTTATTAGTGCGCGCGCTCATACACAAGCGGTGAGTCATCCGAGACCGTTTGCTCGCGCGGTGCCGATGCCGGGGCGCGGACGCTGACACACGAGCGAAGCGGATTTTGAAACACGAACAAACGGACATAAGACTTTAAAAATTTAAAATGGCACCCAAACTGGTTTGTGCAAAGTGCAATAAAAAAATTGGCGATAAACATTTTCTTGTATGTGCAATGTGTAAAGATTCATTTGATTTATCTTGTACAAATCATGACAAACTTTTTAATTTAATGGACAAGGATCGTAAAGCAGCGTGGACATGCAACAAATGCCGGCATCAAAAAAAAAGTAACACCCCGGTGTTGTCCAAATTAAACATTGCAGCCTCCGTCTCCAACGAAGCAAAAACAGTGCCTGTAAAGAAAAGCGAAGATACTTCAAGTGCGGCTCCTGCTACTAAATCCTTCATGCAGAAATCCTCATCAGGCATACAGATTTTCGATGAAGAAAATATCACACTAAGAAAACCTACACGAAAAAAACTACAAAATTGGCCTGAGACGTTATCTGACCCGGAGTCGGAGATGGAACTGTCAGGAGATACGGAATTAAATATTAGTTCCCATAGCCTTCCCAATGGTTCAACCACTGATGATCCAGAGGTTTATGAGTTAAAAGCCCAAGTTGGTGCCTTGTCATTACAATTAGCAAGCGCCCATGAAGAAATCGACCGGCTAAATGCAGAGATTGCTGGACTTAACAAACAGCTGTTCGAACACCAGAAAAAAGGGGCAATCTATAAAAAACTTCTCACAGAAAACGGACCTCTAAAAAAACTAACTCCTTCGAAGAAGGACCCATTCGCTAGAACGAGAAATAGGTTAGATGTCCTCGATAGTGATGATGACACACCGCAGTTTCTTTCACCGACTCGTACCCCACTTGAGGATCAACAAAGCCTCATCGATCAGCAGCAAAATGACATATCCGTAGCATTGGAACCCAAATCACCAGTCACATATAGAGATATTACAATTGTCAATCATACTGCAGAAAACGTAACGGCTAGTAAAGGAATCAAATGTAGCGCTCCTGACGTTCATGAAAGAAAATTATGTATTATTAGTAGTAACAATACTAACAAAATATTACTAACTGCGCTCGCATTTTTTGAAAGCTTCAATATTTGTCACTACATCAATACAAGTGCCAGGATTTGCCAGCTGCTTAAGGACGTTGAAATAAAAGCACAAGACTTTTCGATGGAAGACTACTTAGTCATACTGATTGGTGAAGTTGATTTCCAAAACACTATGGACTATAACAAAACTGTTTATAAAGGACTTCTGGTATGGACTGTATAGCTGGAGTGATTATTTATAGGAAATATATTAAAACCAAGCCGACTCAATCTGTTTTCGACAGCAATATATTGACAACTGATAAAACAAAATAAAACATTCCAAAAGTATAAAAATAATAGTCAAAAAAAGGTACAAAATAGGTTGCATCCGCAACATCCCACCCCCTAGTGTGCGAAAGCACACGAAGCTAGCCGGGCCAGCCAATAAGGAGCCCTACGCGTCTAGCCTGACCAACTTTTTGGAGGGCCGACGAAGAAGGCCTCCCTGTGTGGCTACGTCCACCACCCTGACTACGCCATCTCGGCCAGGGAAGGTTGCAGTGATGCGGCCTCTTGGCCAAGTTCCTCTTGGAAGATTTTCGTCCACGATGAGTACCAGGTCACCGATGTTTAAGTCGCGTTCCCTGTTTTCGCCTGTCTGTCGTGGTTGCATTGTAGGTAGAATCTCTTTCACCCAACGGTTCCAAAAATGGTCGGCTAACCTCAAGGCCTTCCTCCAGTCTGCTCTACGAAGAAGGTCTCGGTCGTCAAGGGTTGCAGGTAGGACTTGATTCGAGGATGTGCCAATTAGAAAGTGGAAAGGTGTCAGCGTCTCCTGGTCATCTTGACTCACAGAAACGTGACTTAGGGGCCGGGAGTTGACAATGGCCTCAGCTTCCATCAGGAGGGTCACGAGTACTTCTGCGTTAGGTGCCCTTTCGCGTAGGGTGGCGTTCAGTGCAACTTTGACGGTGCGAACTAGCCGTTCCCAGCATCCACCAAAGAAAGGAGCAGCGGGAGGAATAAAGCTCCAATTGATTCCTCGGCTGGCAGCAAAATCGTTGACATCTGTCTGATAAAACTCCCGTAATATTCGGTCACCACCAACAAAACAAGTTCCGTTGTCAGAGAATATTGTTTCGGGAGCACCTCTCCTTGCAATAAATCGACGTAAACTCATTATCGCTGAATCAGCCGTCAGGGAGTGCACAAGTTCCAAATGGACGGCTCTGGAAGTCAAGCAGGTAAATAGGGCTACGTATCGTTTTTCCTGTTTGCGTCCGATTGTGGAGTTAATCGGGCCAAAATAATCAAGTCCAGTGAAATTAAATGGGCGGCGATGGTGGGCAAGCCGCTGCGGAGGAAGGTTTCCAGTCATTGGATTCATCGGTTTTGACTTCCTGATCCGACAATACAAACATTTGCTGGCGACGCTTCGTATGGTGCTGCGCAAGGGAAGAAGCCAGTATCTCTGTCTCAGCTCATTGACGACCATCTCATTATTCGCATGTCCAGCCTTGCGATGGTAAAAGAGAACCAAAAGGCGCACGACTGGGTGATGACCATCTAACAGTATGGGCGATTTGACTTCGGTACCGACGTCTTCTACAGCCTCAATTCTGCCGACCAAACGTAGCAAATTGTCCGTTCCCATCTTGGGTGATAACTTTGCTAAGCGACTGCTCTTGGGCAATAACTCTCCTCGTTCAATCCGCAGAATTTCTTCTCCAAATGTCTCGGACTGTACTTTCTGCAGGACGTGCCTTTCTGCGGCTTGCATCAATTCCGCTGTCAGGGGTAATAGAGCGGTGGACGTAGGCGCGTTTGTACGTTGACGAACCCTAAAATCGGTGCTAGGATCAGTGTGATCAATGTGTCTAACGCGGTCCAAAAGTGAGCGAAATTTAGAAGCCGCCTGCAAAACGCGAGCAGTGGCGCGCAGTAAGCGCAACCAGTCACTAAAACGACTGAAATCCGCGGTGATAACCAGATGCCCAACCACAAGTGTAGGAGTATGCTTAAACTCTTCATGAACTGGAGGCTGGCCAGCTGGTTCCACAGGCCAATTTTCCGGAGAAGCCAGAAGAAATGAGGGGCCGGTGAACCATCGGTGGTTAGGGTTGATATGGAGAGGTTTGATTCGCGTGGCATCGTCCGCGACGTTCAAGTCAGTTGGGACCCATCTCCAGTCTTGAACGCATGAATTTTCAGTTATTTCGCCGATCCGATGGGCCACAAAGGGCTTGAACGTTCGTGCGTCACTTCTTAGCCAGCTAAGGACAGTTCTCGAATCTGTCCAAAAAAACGTCCGAATAGGCTTTTTCTTGTGAAATTCCTTGATGGTCATAGCAAGGCGTGAAGCCATTAAAGCACCCTGCAATTCTAGGCGTGGAATTGAAGTGGGCTTCAATGGCGATACTCTTGCTTTACTGGATATGAGAGCAAGCTTGACTGTACCGTCTGCGTACAAAAAACGCCAATAAGCGACAGTCGCATAGGCAAGCTCGCTCGCATCCGCAAAAACGTGTAGCTCCCTGTGCAGAGGCTCGCCGTTTACCTTAGCGTACCAACGTGGAACTCTAATATTAGATATATCTGACAGTTCTTTAAACCATTCATTCCACCTTAATACCTGTGAAGGTGGAAAAACCGTGTCCCAGTCAATGTTGGATCTCCATGCCTCCTGAAGGAGTATACGGCCCTTGACCACTATAGGGCCAAGCAATCCTAGTGGGTCGTACACTTTCATGAGGTGGGACAAAACTTTACGCTTAGTAAAAACACCATGTAACTTGAGCCCTTCTAAACCAGTCCTAAAACCAATGGTATCCGATATAGGATCCCAAGAGACACCTAAGGCTCTGACGTTAGTTGATTCACTACCAAGAGACACTTCAGTAGGCTGTGCAGCGTGCAATTCAGTTGGAACAAGACGCAACGCTTCCTGGCTGTTAGAAATCCAACTACACATTTCAAAACAGGCGTTACGGTGGATAGTCACCACATCGGATGCCAGCTGCGCAGCTTCAGTTACCTCATCAAGACTGTCCAAAAAATCATCCATATAGGAACTGTGAATGCTTGCATTGGCTGCGTTGGGATACAAATCCTGATGTGACATTGCATTTTTATTTTTGATATACAGCGCAGTAAATGGACTGGATGACGCCCCGAAAACAACAGCTGTCATTCGATACTCTTTTATGGGAGTTGTGTTCTTTGACCTAACGTCGCGCCATAAAAAACGTAATGCGTCCCTATCTTGATCACGGATCCGTATTTGGGGAAACATCTCCTTAATATCCGCTGTCATTGCGACAGCGCCCTCTCTAAAACGCCAAAGTATGCCTAATAAGTTTTCTAAGAGATCTGGTCCTTGAAGAAGCAACGAATTTAAGGAAACGCCTTGATTCATTGCGGCTGCATCATGGACGACACGGAGTTTACGCTTTTGTGGGTGATACACCCCAAAATGAGGCAAATACCACCTTATTTCGGTATTGGTTTCACTTTGAGTTGTATCAGAAGATTCAGAAGTCGTTTTTAAGTTTATTTTATCCATGTCTGTGGTTGACATGTAGTCATGACATTTTGGTTGCACTTTATTCGGACTGACTGTACCATATTGAATGTAACCTGACGAAGTGTTATTTTTATTTGGACATTCCACTAAATTGTGTTTACTGTTGATAACATTGGTACCGTTCCTATTACTGACAGAATGACCATAATAAGTGACAGGATCACATTCTTCAGCATAACCTTTGGCAATCATATTGTCAATAAACCTTTTGTACGCTTCAGCAAAATCGGACTCTCGAAACATACGTCTTTCTAAACTTAAGAAGCGAGATAGGGCTTGCGGATAACTGTCGGGAACGCACTGAATATTATCCCGCCATGGAAGTCCTACCTCATACCTACCAGTTGGCAAACGTGTGGTAGTATTGTGTAAGATCTCAACAGCTCGAGCATCCAGTTTACTATGAAGTTTCTCATGTTTGGTAATACCCAGTGAGTCCAATTTGTACTGCTCCTTTATTAGCAGTTCTAAACGTTCATGTTCAGTAAGCTCAATACGGTCTAGGTGACAGTGGTTGACAAACTCAACCGGTTTCGTTTTACTAGAAGCCACTCCATACAATGTCCAACCAAGCCAGGTGTGACAAGCTACCGGCTCATTACGACTACCAGCGCGGATATCACGAGATATTGACAGATGCCAGTGCTCGGCACCAATCAGCACGGTTGGCATAGCGTCAGTGTACGTCAAATAATCGGTTAAATCACTCAAATAATCGTAAGACTGTGCGGTGTGTTTGGACAATGTTTGCGTGCTCAAGCTGAGTAAGGGCATGGCCCTGGCACGATTGACTAAAAACCTGTCAGATTCGTGTTTACCCTGTATGTAAAAGTCCACATAAGAAATCTTAGTAGTTTTGTGTAAGCCACCTACAGCATTGACAGTAATAACCTCCTCTGGCCCTGACACCCCGATACGGGCAGCCACTTTAGAATCAATTAACGACGCTGTACTGCCATCGTCTAGGAGTGCGAAGGTTTCGTAACTGCCAGCTGGTCCAGACACAATAACTGGTACCACTTTTAATAATGCGCTGTGTGGTTGTGTTTTGGTTGTCGTTCCAACATGTTGACTTAAAATACCTGTATTAGAAACCATGACGTTTTCTTTTGACAACTCCTGTGTAGTCTTGGAACAGCACGGCGTGTGTTTGGCATCCCTTTCAGACAAATTCGCATACCCAATATTATTGAACGCAGTACACTCAGTTTTGTTTAGCGGTGCCGTACACCCCGTATTGTTCATATTGTTTAGTTCTGTTTCACACTCATGGTTGAGCGCAGCTGTACACACTGTATTATGGAACGCCTGTGTATGGTGTGTTTGCGGTGATGTAAATGTATCCTGCCTGCCGTGTAAAAGTGGATGGTGTCGGAAAGTACAACCGTCGACACCACAAGGGTTCACTTTACATAACTTCCACTGATGTGATTTACTCTTTAGACATTTGTAGCATATTTTGTGTTCACGCAACCAACACCACCTGTTTTCAACTGATAACCTTGTGAATTCGGAACAGTTTTTTATATCATGGCACTTTTTACAATAAATGCATTCGGTTTTGTCACCTGTTTTAATATTGTCATGTGTCACAGCGTGAATATTTTCACGTTTGAATTGTTTATTGACAGGCACAATGATGTTTTGTTGTGTAGCAATAAAACCTATTTCAGGAGATAATGCGAATTTAATATAACGCTCGTGTTCACGAGTTAGAAAATCAGATAAAAGTTCTAACTTTGACATGAGAGGGTTTGACATTTCTGACGCATAGTCAGACCACCTCATCTTCATTAAAGGGTTAAATTTGCCCAAAATACTATGAAATAGCTCAGGTGAATGTAAATATTCTCGTAGACCGAGTAATTTCATAGTAGAAAGGCTGTTTCGTACCTTGTTGGCAAAAATACCAATCTCCTTAAGCTCGGCGCCAAGCCGCGGCAGCGTTTTCAACACTTGTACCTCACCAAAGACGACCATTTCCGGGCACGCAAATGTTCGCTCGAGTGCGTGCATGATCTCCTCGGGGGCAGCTGCCGTGTGGAGCAGCGAAGCGACCGCCTCACGCGCGGGTCCGCGAAGCGCGTTCTGTAAACGCGCAACGTTCTCTGCGGGGGAATGAGAAGACTCAGTACTACTAAATTGACGTTTAAATTGTAGCCATTGGGAACCATTCCCGAAGAATGTAGGGAGTTCTATGTTGGCTCTACGACCTGAAGCCAAAGCTTTTGCTGCAGCTGCAGTGTCAGCAATCGCTTTGAGTATAATTCCATCGTTTCCTGTATTGCGATGCAATTCGACAGTTGGCTCATTCGTCATGCGTAGGCAGCTACCCTGGTTTATATCGCGAACCCAAGATGCCGTCCGGGAATGAACATTACTGGCCGACTTTGCGGAACGTTCTTCGGCTTCTTGAGCGGCCAGAGCAGCTTCCATTTCTAATTGTTCTACTTGTTTTACCTGCTCAAGTAGTTTTCTTTGTCGAGCAATCTCAATTTCTTGCTCACGAATCATCAATTCTTGCTCTCGCTCCATACTTCTGCGGGCCAACTCGGCCTCCGCAGAAAGCCTCCGTGCTTTTATAGTAGCTGATGACCGCGAAGACCCTGATACGTGCGACCTGCAACTAGGAGAAACGTCAAAATGTTCGGCTGCAACAGCGGAGCCGCAGCCGCCGGTGGTGGTAGTTGCGGGACACGCGCGAACAATATCGAGAGCTGCGGGTGTTTCTGTGGCATCAGTCTTCGTGAGGCCCTGACTTTTGGACCGACCGACCCCACCCACAGCGGGTGCACCTGGTTCTGAACGTGTCGCCTTACGACTTTTAGCCGGCGTTGCCAGCTGCTTGGTTCTACTTCGCATATTCATTATAAGACGGGAGAAGGATCAAATATAAAGGACTTCTGGTATGGACTGTATAGCTGGAGTGATTATTTATAGGAAATATATTAAAACCAAGCCGACTCAATCTGTTTTCGACAGCAATATATTGACAACTGATAAAACAAAATAAAACATTCCAAAAGTATAAAAATAATAGACAAAAAAAGGTACAAAATAGGTTGCATCCGCAACACTGTTAGTTTTATAAGATCTAAGCTAGAAAAAATTAAACATACGAATGTAATTATGTGCTTACCGAATTTCCGATTGCATAATACGGGAATATTCAACAAACGAATTGAGATATTCAATAAAATCCTGTATGGGGATATTTGTAAGTATGAATACGCTTACTTGTTGGATAGCAATAATAATCTAGATTACACATATAAAATGTTCGATAGTAAATCAGGTTTTATAAACAATACTGCAATAAAAGTTATTTTTAGGGACTTAAAGGCAACAATGTTGACAATAGATTGTAATAATCGTCAGGAAAATCACAAAAGTTCCCTTGTAACCGAGGAAGATGAATTACACAGTCGCGAATTAAGAATACCACTTTATCATTCGAAATATATATCTAGTAGTACTCAAACTGATGATATTTTTTTTCGTGCCTAATGATTTCAAGCCGATGAAACTTAACTACAAATTCAACACCCTTTTAATATTACATCAAAACATTGCAGGTTTATTAGGCAAAAAAGATTTGCTTGAATTAGCTTTAAAAGATTTGTATGCCAATAGTGGTAAATATGTAGATGTAATATGTTTGTCCGAGACTTTCGTCCGCACAGGAGACGAAGCTAATATTAACATTGAGGGTTTTGAGTTAGCAGCATGTTTCTCAAGGTCAAAAAGAAGAGGAGGAACTTGCATCTTGTGCAGAGATTATTTGGAAACGAAGCCTCTTAGTTTTCTTAATGAATTAAAAACAGATTTTTCCTTCGAGGTTTGTGGAATAGAAATAAAACATCTAAATTGTATCGTAATTTGTATTTATAGGATTCCTAATTGTAATTATATTTTATTTTTGAATAAATTAGATGCACTGCTAAAAATTTTAAGAACTAAAACAAGAAAACAATTAATTGTAGCGGGTGATTTTAATATTGATTTTTTAAAGTCGTCCCCTCAATTAGATGAATTTAAGCAAATCATCCTCAATTATAATTTTATAGCCCATATAAATTTGCCCACAAGATTGAATGCTTGCATTGATCAGATATTATCTAATGTTTTTGAAGCTGTAGGTGAAGTGATTCCATTGGATCTATCCGATCACAATACAGGGCAAACACTTCGTATACCGAAACCCGACAAATATATTCCCTCCCCATATGGGATGTTCATATGAACATCTTAAGAAAAGAGACTTTAGCCATGAACTCGTTGAAAAGTTTCGTGACACTTTAAGATGTCTATCGTGGAATGAAGTGTACTCTGAACCGGACGCAAATATTGCTTTTAACAATTTTTATGATGTGTACACGTTGTTTTTCAATTTGTGGTTCCCTGTTTGTAAAGTTAAAGTTCAAAAAACACGCCACTGTACTGGATGGATAACTAAGGGTTTGAGAAATGCCTTAAAAACCAAACGACATTAAAGATATAGGTATTATAAAGACAAGACAATTGAGAATAAACGAAATTATAATAGATACAATAAACTGCTAAAAAAATGTATGTTAACATCTAGAAAGTTGGAAAATAAGGCGAGATTATGTAATGCTAAGAATATCTCGAAGGCCAGTTGGGAGTTAAACAAGAGAAATAAAATAATTGACAAAATTCTATGTGATAATCATATCATGTATAATCCAAATGACATTGCAAATGTATTTAATGATTTCTTCATCAACACCACCCATAATAATTTTAATAATAACGTAAATCAATATGACTATTCTCTTCAGTTTAACAATTCAAACATGTTTATTTTCCCCATTGACCCAATAGAAGTAATTAATATAATAAAAAAACTGAGTACCACCCGTTCGGTTGGCTATGATGATATCCCTACACATATAGTGAAGTCAACAAGTGACATTATTGCTCCTGTTCTATCACATTTAATCAACATGACCTTCCAACAGGGAGTGTTTCCTGATAAGTTAAAGGTTTCTATTGTAAAGCCTATTTTTAAAGCAGGTGACAAAAAAAATCCCGGAAACTATAGACCAATCACGCTCGTACCAATATTCGCTAAAATCTTGGAGAAAGCAATGCACAATAGGCTGATGTCATTTATTAAAACCAGCGGAATAATAAGTGACCACCAAAATGGCTTCCAAAAAGGTAAATCTACCACATTGGCCACGTTTAATTTAATAAACAAGATAATCGATAACGTAGATAAAGGTCACAAAACTGTTGCCATTTTCTTTGACATGAGCAAGGCGTTTGACCATGTATCACATAGGTTATTACTAAAAAAATGCGAAGCCTTTGGCATGAGAGGACTTGTTTACTCGTGGCTCGAGAGCTATCTCAGCAATCGACGCCAAATAATAGAAATAGTAGGGTCAGGCACTGAAAAGATGCGACAGAATTATAGATCACACATGTTGTATAATAGGGTTGGAGTACCTCAAGGGAATATACTTGGACCTTTATTGTTCTTACTGTATATTAATGATTTACCTTTAATTACTAATCACAGTTGTACCCTATTTGCGGACGATATCTCAATTGTTATTTGTGACCAGCGTAATCAAAATTATGAGAATATTATTAATAATGCTATTGCTGACATAATTAAATGGTTAAATGATAATAATTTACAAGTTAATGTTGAGAAAACAAAGTACATACAATTTATTAATAAAAGGAGAAAGAAGGAAAAACTAAATATATTTTATAATGGGCAGACTCTAGTAGAATGTGATACCACAACGTTTCTAGGATTTGCTCTTGATGATCAATGTACTTGGAAGACGCATGTAGATAAAGTCTGCTCAAAAATTAATAGGTTTGTATATGTTTTATGGCGATTGACACGTATAACTGATATGAAAACCGCTATAACGGCATATCACGCTTTTGTAGTATCTAATTTAAGGTATGGTATTTTGATTTGGGGAAATTCATCACATGTGAAGCGCACCCTTATAGCACAAAAACAATGTATTAGAGCAATATGTAACATATCTCGAAGAACATCTTGTAAAAGTTATTTTATTAAACTGAGGTTATTAACGGTGCACTCGATTTATATCTACGAAATTTGTGTATTTGTTAAATTGCACCCTGATATGTTCATCATGAAAAGAGATACAACACGTTTAAATACTAGATATCCGGAGAGGTTAGTACTCCCTTATATGCATACAGCCATGAGAAGTAAAAGTTGTTACGCAATGTGCATTAAGATATTTAACCGACTACCTGACGAGCTTAAAAAACTACCACTCAATAAATTTAAAAACAAACTGTTCTCTTTTCTTGTTGAAAAGTGTTACTACACTCTGAATGAGTTTTTAGATACGACAATAAATTGACATTTTCATAATTGTTGCATTAGTTCACATTAATGTATTAACGACTTTGCAATAAATACTATTAATGCATGTAAATTTTTGAAATAATAATGTTGATTAATCTTAATTTTAGTGTAATTTCAATTTGCATGGCTTTTTAAAGTCTAAATGTGTATGGCTCCACAACTTATCATGTAACACCACTTGTATACCACATTTAATGGCAAAAAAAAAAAAAAAAAAAAAAAAAAAAAAAAAAAAAAAAAAAAAAAAAAAAAAAAAAAAAAAAAAACCGCTGCACCGATTTAGATGAAATTTGGTATATGATTAGTTTGAGTCCCGGAAAAGGTTAAAGAATAGGTTTCATCCCGAAAATCTTCCCTTTAGGGGGTAAAATGGAGGGGTGAAAAATTGGATGTAACCCATTTTGATGAAATTTGGTTAAGAGGTAGTTTAAGTTCTGGGGAAGGACATTGGATAGTTTTTATTCCAAAAATCTTTCCCTGAGGGGGTGAAATGGGGGGTGAAATTTTGGATGGACTCCGTTTAGATCAAATTTGGTATTAATATAGTTTGAGTCCCGGAGGATGACAATGGATAGTTTGAATCCCGAAAATCATCCCCCAAGGGGATGAAATAGGGATGAAAATGTGGATAAATCCCATTTAGTTCAAATTTGGTATAGAGATAGAAGTAGTCCCAGGGAAGGACAATGCATAGTTTTTATCCTAAATCATCTCCTGAGGGGGTAAATGAGGGATGAAAATTTGGATAGAACCGATTTAGATGAAATTTGGTATGGAGATAGTTCAGAGTCCTGGGGAAGGACTTAATATAATTTTTAGTCCAGAAATCATCTCTTAAGTGGGTGAAATGGGGTATGAAAATTTGGATGGAACCCATTTACGGTATAGCGAGTTGGAGTCTCAGGGAAGGACATAGGATAGTTTACTTCTAAAAATCATCCCATAAGGGGGTGTAATTGGGGGTGAAAATTTGGTTGTGACCCATTTTGATAAAATTTGGTATAAAGATAGTTTGAGTCCCGGAGTATGACAACGGATTGTTTTAATCCCGAAAGTCATCCCCTCAGGGATAAAATAGGGGGTGAAAATTTGGATAAAACCCATTTAGATGAAATTTGGTAAATAGATAGAAGGAGTCCTAGGGAAGGAAAATGCATAGTTTTTATCCCTAAAAATCATTTCCTGCGGTGGTGAAATGAGGGTTGAAGATTTGAATAGAACCCATTTAGATGAAATTTGGTATAGAGAGAGGTAGGGTCCTAGGAAAGAACATAGAATATTTTTTATTCCGGAACACATAAAAGGAGGAAATCATCCCCTAAGGGGTGAGAAATGGTGGATGAACATTTGGATTGAACCCACTTACGGTATAACGATAGTTAAGGAAGGACATAGGATAGTTTTTATCCCGAAAATCATCCCCTAAGGGGGTGTAATTGGAGGTGGAAATTTGTTTGTGACACATTTTGATAAAATTTGGTTAAACGATAGTTTGAGTCCTGGAAAAGGACATATAATAGTTTCTATTCCAGAAATCATCCCCTAAGGGGGTCAATTGGGTGTGAACATTTGGATGGAACCCATTTACGGTATAGCGGTAGTTGGGAGTCCTGGGGAATAGGAACATTAACATTACATAAGTAAATTGACGTTCCAAGGGTAAAGGTACCTTATGGCGGCCTTAGTTTTGAAGATGTTTTCTAAAACGGGGTAAAAAAGACGTTTGATTATGGCTATTTTGAAAACTATTAGACGTAACATATAAAATGTTTAAATTACAAGTCAGTTAATTTAATCCTACGGTTTAGTAGAAAAGGTCCTTACGGCCGTGTGATATGAAAATATGCAAAATAATACTGAAAAAAGCCTACATGCATCGATACCCTTTCCTTCATACAATCCATACTAATATTACAAATGCGAAAGTAACTCTGTCTGTCTGTTACCTTTTCATGCTTAAACCGCTGAACCGATTGAGATGAAATTTGGTATAGAGATACTTTGAATTCCGGGGCCTTCCCAAAGAGTCCTTACTAAAGATAGTTTTTATCTGGAAATTCATCACCTAAGGGGGTGAAAAGGGGGGAGAAAGTGACGATATAAACGAGTTCCGCGCGGACGAAGTCGCGGGCAAAAGCTAGTTCCATATAAGATTACAAAAACGCGTTTAGTTTAGTAAATTTTCATCAATTTTACACTAATTGAGCTAGACCCACAGTCAGCTCAATTAGGCTTGTGTTATGGGTACCTACTAGACGACGATATATTTAACAATTAGCCTTGTGTTGAGGGTACCTACTAGACGACGATATATTTAACAATTAGCCTTGTGTTGAGGGTAGGTACCTACTAGACGACGATATATTTAACAATTAGCCTTGTGTTGAGGGTACCTACTAGACGACGATATATTTAACAATTAGCCTTGTGTTGAGAGTAGGTACCTACTAGACGACGATATATTTAACAATTAGCCTTGTGTTGAGGGTACCTACTGTACGACGATATATTTAAAAATTAGCCTTGTGTTGAGGGTACCTACTAGACGACGATATATTTAAAAATTAGCCTTGTGTTGAGGGTACCTACTAGACGACGATATATTTAACAATTAGCCTTGTGTTGAGGGTACCTACTAGACGACGATATATTTAAAAATTAGCCTTGTGTTGAGGGTACCTACTAGACGACGATATATTTAACAATTAGCCTTGTGTTGAGGGTACCTACTAGACGACGATATATTTAACAATTAGCCTTGTGTTGAGGGTACCTACTAGACGACGATATATTTAACAATTAGCCTTGTGTTGAGGGTACCTACTAGACGACGATATATTTAACAATTACTTCCCCCATACAAAATTTGCACCCCTTGTTTACCCCCTTAGGGGCAGAATTTTCCTAAACGTTGAAAGTATTTTATTCGAATTCTTAAAGTAATATTTATACAAAATTTTAAGTCTCTAGCTATAAAAAATAAAGTTTCCCCCATACAAACTTTGCACCCCTATTTGACCCCTTTAGGGGTAGAATTTCCAAAAATCTCTTCTTATCCGTTGCCTACGTTGTAAAAGGTAGTTCTGGTGTGAATTTCAACTCTCTAGCCCCAGTAGTTTCGGCTGTGCGTTGATGAGTGAGTGGGTGAGTCAGTCAGAGGGCCGACCGCGAACGGCATTCGAAGTTTTCCCTCTCTGTCGCACTTATGTACGAACTCGTAAGTATGACAGAGAGGGGAAACTTCGAATGCCGTTCGCGGTAGGCCCTCAGGGCATTTATATGTAGGTATAGATAGATAGAAGATGACGAAAATCCCATTCAAATATCTCAAAACCGTTTTAATGTCGCTTGTTAGAGTGAGAAAACGATCGGGAACTGCGACGTCAAGATCCTCGAGCGTCATAGTAAAAAACAATCGTTTCATTTGAAGGTGCGTTTTGTGAAAAAGGGACAGAACATAAAACTTTGGAACTTAGTGATTACCTATACATATACCTAACCTCTTGCGTGGATTTTTTCTCTATTATCCTTTTTTCGAGAAAATACATTATGATTATTTTATTTAGAGTCTACCTACAGCCGGGTCCGCTGCACCAATGTTTTCCATGTTTTTCAGAAATCAGAAATCAGAAATCAGAAATCATTTATTGTCAAATTGTGCGAGTACAGTAGTTGTTATAGGACTAAGTTATGCGTGTGTCACAATCAACCGCTTAACGGTATACAATAATGTTAAAACTATGTATCATTTTAAACATCTAACATGTTTTCAGTCAGGTTCGGCAAACAAATAGGGTTTTGTTTTGATTGGCAAAACATGTTTGACGTTTAAAAACCACGAAAACATGGCGCAGCGGACGCGGCTTACGGGGTGTAGTTTCGATTCCTGAGCTATAACCACGAACTTCGGAATCGAAAATATTCGGGTATCTCTATCTCTATCGCACTAACTATACTCGAGTGACAGGGATGCAGTTATACGAACTTCGAGTTTCGGTTTTCGTGGTAGCGCCGTAGGCACTTTGGCAGAATGCGCAAAGAACGCGTGCCATTGCCATTCAAAAAAAAAACAAATTCGTGTTAATTATATTGTTCAAATTTGTTAATACATTTTTTGAAATTACGCCATAATGCGACATTTGCGAATATAAGTTCTTATATCACAATCGAATATTTTTTTATGGTTTAACTTTTGGCATGTGTATCGTAAAGGTCTATCGTAGACTGGATTTAAATTATTAATAAGTGAAAGGCAAAGCAATTCCGCCATTTTGACGAAAATTTGTCGTTTCTTATAGCTGACAGTTGGAGCAACATTTGATTTCAATAAAAATAAATGAAAAATTAAATGAAGTCGTATATTTCGGAAAATTAATTAATTGTCGCAGTCGGATAAAAACTATCCTAAGTTGCAGCTAGAATAATAATGTACCTATATAAAATGTTTCATATTTTTCCGTTCATGGGATGCTGAGAACATTCGTACCACACAAAGCTTAGTTTCAAACTGGCTGATTCTTTTTTTAATTTAGAGATTTATTATAAGTGGAGATTACCAGTTTGGTGGTAACACTGGTAACCAATACCACACCGCCATGTCGCCTGAGCGAAATATTTGATTTGCTCAGTGGACGTGGCGCAAGCAACATCTTCTGCCAGCATCTCCTGATGACGCCTCGGTGATGGTTTGCTGTAATTATTTACATGTTCGCACGTGCGGACGGAGGGTGGGCGCATTCACCGCATGCAAAAATACGCAAATAGGTGCATCTCATCTTCATGGTTTTTTTGCGGAATAGCAAAGGAATATTGCTCGCGACACTTATCATGGACTTCCGCAAATTTACGACTGATTAAAAAAAAACAATTACTCAAAAACTAAATAAATAAGGGACCTAAGTCAATAATAAAAAAACCGGCCAAGTGCGAGTCGGATTCGCGCACGAAGGGTTCCATTATCTATAAAAAAACCATTTTATTCTGTGTTTTTAGTATTTGTTGTTATATCGGCAACAGAAATACATCATCTGTGAAAATTTCAGCTGGAACTATCACGGTATCAGTGAGATACAGCCTGGTGACAGACAGACGGACGGACGGACGGACGGACGGGCGGACGGACAGCGGAGTCTTAGTAATAGGATCCCGTTTTACTCTTTGAGTACGGAACCCTAAAAAATAAAGCTAATAAAAATATTAATGGGAGAATACATTTATTTAGCGGTCCCCCGACGCAAAAAGGCCTGGAATTGGATGTTTCAGCGGCCCTTTTGTTATCACGCAAAAAACGATTCTGGGTGCAAAATGCTTCTGGATCGAATGTTTAAGAAATTACGCATGAATTACGCACTGAGAAGGGAATCATCTCTTCGGGAGCCGCAATTTGAAAAGATTTTCCAGGCATAGGACGGGAAGGCCTAAAATATCTTACGTGAATTGTGGACAAAACCCTTATGAACAAAACCCAAAATGTCTACAGTCGACGATTTTTTGGCATGTGTCTCGTGAAGGTCTACCTACCGTACACGGGATTAAAATTATTAATATGTGAAAGGCAAAGCAATTCCGCCATTTTTACGTTTCTTATAGTGACAGATGTGGCGGCGATAAACTTTAAGAAAAAATCAAAAATTTGATGACGTAAATATACCGGCAAATTAATTAACTGTCGCAGTCGAATAAAAACTATCCTATGTGACAGCTAGAATAATTTAAATATACCTAAAAAAATGTTTCATATTGTTCCGTTCATGGGATGCTGAGATCATTCGTGACAGAACAAAGCTAAGTTTTATACTGGCTGATTATTTTTTTTATTCAGAGATTAATTATAAGTGGAGATAAAATATCAATATAATACAAAATACAAATACAAAATACAAAAAGGTTTGTTATTATCAATAACAAAACATCCATTCGACTTCTTACCATCAGAGACCAAACTAGGCTGAGCCTGTATCTTGGCCTTCTGCCAGTGCGATTCACAACAATAACATTAATTAATTTAATCTTTAGGTACAAACACACAAGAGTCGTTAAGTTTTAAGAATAAACATACGTAATTTTAAAAAAACTAACACTACTTCCACTACCTACTAACACGTATTCTATACTTATTCGCTACTTACTCTCTGTTTGAGTGTGTGTGAATTTGTGCTTATTTAGTTTAGTGTATATCGTGTGTGTGTGTGTGTGTGTGTGTGTTCGCGCTCGCGCGTGAGTGTGTGTGACTGTGTGTGTGTGGGTGGAGGAAGGGGGGGGGGGGGGAGTCCCACTATAATAAATGGTATTTTGATTGGGTATACTTTGACTTTGTGGAATTTACGATGTATTCTGTTGCCTCATAGGACAATGTGAGAAGCCAGTGTTTCACTACAGATTTAACTTTAGTAACTGATAGCCGTTTAATGTTGAGTTTTTTGCATGTGTAATTATATATACATGAATGTGCGTAAGCGGGTGATTTCCTGGCGAGAGCTGACCTGTAATCAGGCAGCGGTAATTTGTAGATACGCTTCCTAGTCATTAGCTCGTGGCTCACAGAGCACACAACACTGCTGTGAGTTCTGATGACCCCGTTTAAAATAAACAGTTCATAATCATGTGACAACTGAGGCGTTATTAGTTAATTTGTCAAACAAAACATCGACATTGATAGATGACCAACAACTGCTTGATGAGATTTACGACTACTATAAACAATCAGACGACAAGCATGGACCTTTGTCTTCTACCAGTGTAATAAATGCTGTTGCATTTATCAGGTCAAAATTTGCACTAAATAATGTACCGGACATCCAAATCCATACTGACAAAAGACACGTACAAGATTTTCTTTCGGATCCTCCAAGTTATCTCGCCACGAATATTTTGCCCCTTTCCTTTTACAATGGTTTATCGCCAAAGCCTATTTTCTGTTGGTCCCAAAAGTCGAGGGTATATTTTACTTAATGACACTAATCCTGTTTTTGGTCCTCCGTTAATATATCCTAGATTTTTCACTGAAAAGTCTGACATGGACAGATTAATATCTGCCATGAGGTTTGTAATAGCCTTAGAAGATACTAATGCTTTCAAGCAGAGCGGTGCTGCTTTTGTAAAAATACCTGTTTCTGGCTGTAAATAATTTCAATGGGGTTCTGATGAGTACCTTACGTGCCTACTAACTCATTATACGACTACTTTGGACCACCAAGCTGGTACATGTAAGATGGGGCCAAAAACGGACCCTGCTGCAGTAGTTGACGCAGAACGCAAAGTATACGGTATACGTAAGTTAAGAGTGGTCGATACATCTATAATGCCTTGTATTGTGCGAGGAAACTTGAATGCACCTACTGTTATGATAGCGGAAAAGCTCGCTGATATTATAAAAAAGGAATATAAGATCCCTCTTACTGTTTAGCGATATATATTCATTAAGATGTTTAATTGTAAAAAAAATGCCCCAAATCGCTGCCAGGCGGTAGTGTGCCCCGAAAGCTGGCAGCATTTTCTTAGCTTAGTATATATATTTTTGTTTGTATATTGTATCATATAAATTATTATTATGTCAATCACATTTTTAAACAACATCATACTTAAATACTTACTTAAGATTCACTAGTTCATTTCGGTATTTTTCGAGAATGTTCTGCATCTTGCACATTTTTCAAGCCAGGCTTTTGTATACATAATAAATTATATTTCTACAATAATTTACGTTTCCATTATTTATTTCATGTTTAATAATACCATTTACGGCAATTACCAGATAGGTACCGTATTGCGCAATTGAAATAGTGAGCTAGAAAAGAAGATGACGTAAGTATGCTTATTTCTTCAGGCTTGAAATACTTAGTACTTACCTAAATACAATTTCTTGACTTGTTGGAGCGGTGGTCAATGGTCAACTTTATGGCAGATTACTTGCTATACCTACTAAACCCGTTTAGTTTTTGCCTGGTGGGTATTATTTATATTATAGCCCGACAAGCCGCTATTTGACCCTGAGATAGTGTCGCTGTAAACAGTATAATAATATGGCATTAATGTACATTTTGTACATACGTCATGAATACGTGTTGTATAGTCGGGACATTGTATTGGCTTTGTGTTGTTTGTTGAGTGTAAAAAATCTATGCTTTGTAATAAATACCTATTTGTCCATATCGGATTCCAATTACGTACGTAGTCGATATTTTAAATATTCTTCAGATTGTGACTCCAAAGACTCAGGCTCTAATGTGTCACTTTCAAGACCGCCGAGCTCAATTATAAATAAAACATTCGGTCTGGGAGTCTACTAAAGGACCTTTTTTAGGGTTCCGTAGTCGACTAGGAACCCTTATAGTTTCGCTTTGTCCGTCCGTCCGTCCGCGGATAATCTCAGTAACCGTTAGCACTAGAAAGCTGAAATTTGGTACTAATATGTATATCAATCACGCCAACCAAGTGGTAAAATAAAAAGTGATTTATTTTATTTTATTAGGGTACCTCCCCTATACGTAACGTGGGGAGTGTTTTTTTTTTCATTTCAACCCTAACGTGTGATATATTGTTGGATAGGTATTTAAAAATGAATAGGGGTTTGTAAAAGTAATTTTTTGATAATGTTAATATTTTCGGAGATAATCGCTCCAGAAGTAAAAAAAAATGTGTCCCCCCCTCTAACTTTTGAACCATAAGTTTTAAAAATATGAAAAAAATCTCAAAAGTAGGACTTTATAAAAACTTTCTAGGAAAATTATTTTGAACTTGATAGGTTGAATAGTTTTTGAAAAAAATTACAAAATAATTTTACACACTTACTGTGACGGACGAAAAACTACGGAACCCTACACTGAGCGTGGCCCGACACGCTCTTGGCCGGTTTTTTTTCTTTATTCGTCGTCAATTTTTGTTACAATATTTTAATAAGAAAAAAATTTACTGGTTAAATCCAACCAAACTAACGAGTTCAATCAATACCTACGATTGCACTATAAAATGTCACTACCGGTCATGTCAACAACCAGTTTCAAGACATTGTTTATAGAGATACTAGACAATACGGCATCCTTTTTTTTGCTGTAAATATTTGATTATATTCAAAACTAGCTGTTGCCCGCGACTTCGTCCGCGTAGAACTTATACTTAGAAAATATAATGCAAACAAACTTCTACTTACCATCTTAAGGGATGATTTCCGAGGCAAAAACTATTCTATATCCTTCGAAGAGTCTCAAATTATCTCTATACCAAATTTCATCAAGGTACATGGATTTTATCCAAACTTTCACCCCCTATTTCATACCCTTAGGGAATGATTTTCGGGATAAAAACTATCTAATGTCATTCTTCGGGACTCAAACGACCTTTATACCAAATTTCATCTAAACGGGATTCATCCAAATTTTCACCCCCCATTTCACCCCCTTAGGGAGTGATTTCCGGAATTAAAACTATCCTATGTCCGTTCCCAGGACTCAAGCTATCTCTATACCAAATTGTATTAAAATGGGTTCCATCCGAATTTTTACCCCTAATTTCACTCCCTTAGGGGATGATTTCTGGGGTAAAAACTATCCCATGTCCTTTCCCAGGACTTAACCTATATCTACACCAAATTTCATCAAAATAGACTAGACTACATCCAAATTTTCACCCCCCCCCCTTTTCACCCCCTTAGGGGATGATTTCCGGGATAAAACCTATTATATGTCCTTCCCCGGGACTCAAACTATTTATATACCAAATTTCATCTAAATCGGTGCAGCGGTTTAAGTAGCTCCATACAAATTTCCACCCCCAATTTCAGCCCCTCAGATATAAAAACTACCCTTTGTCCTTCCCCGGGGCTCAAACTATCTGTATACCAAATTTCATCTAAATCGGTCCAGCGGTTTAGGCGTGAAGAGGTAACAGACAGACAGACACACTTTCGCATTTATAATATTAATATGGAAGTATGGATTATTAGTACGGATAGTATGGGTTCTTTCCGCTTGTCTTCCAAATAGAGGTGTAGCTGTAGGAGACTCACTTCAAAAGAAAGAAGAAACGAAAAACTCATTCAAATATCTCAAAAAATTACGAAGCTACAACCGTTTTCGAACGATCAGGGACCGTGACGACACGATCCTCGAGAGTCATAGTAAAATACAATCGTTTCATTATAAAGGTGCGTTTTGCGGAAAAGAGACGCAACAAACCCCCTCTTAAAACTTTATACACTTATAACTTAGTGATTACCTATACGAGTATAGCCTCTTGCGTTGTTTTTTTTTCGAGATAATACAACATTATGATTATTTTGTTTAGTGTCTACATCCCTATTTTCGATAAGATAAGATAAAATAAGATTTCTTTATTGTCAGAACTGTGTACATTTAATTGTTTTGGGTAAAATAAAGTCCAACAGCTTGCCCATTTCGGACGTACAATATTAAACTTAAAGCTAGTCAAATATATACTAAAACAATAACAACAATAGTATTTCCAAATAATTTTAACCATATTTCACACATAAAATATTAATTTAGATCTATCCGACATCCGTATTTTCTTTTAAGCCACGAACTTCGGAATTCGAAAATATTCGGGTATCTCTATCTCTATCGCACTAACAAATGACAGGAATGCAGATATACGAACTTCGAGTTTCGGTTTTCGTGGTTTGATGGCTGAATACGCAAAGAGCGCACGCGCGTGCCATTCAAAAAAACCAAGTTTATATTGTTCGAATTTGTTGTTATATTTGTAGAAATTACGCCCTAATTCGACATTTGCGCATATAAGTTCGCATATCAAAATCGATTAATTTTATATTTGCTTTTGGTACCTATGTGTCTCGTCAATGTACTCGTATATCGTAGACGGGATTAAAATTATTAATAGGCGAAAGAAAGGCAAATAAATTCCGCCATTTTGTCCGTAGTATTTCTTATTAGTCTGTGATTTTGACGTTTCTTTTAGCTGACAGATGTGGCGGCGATATACTTTAAGAATAATAAATGAAAATTAAATGAAGTCGTATATTACGGAAAATAAATTAATTGTCGCAGTCGGATAAAAACTATCCTAAGTTGCAGCTGGAATAATAATGTACCTATATAAAATGTTTCATATTTTTCCGTCCATGGGATGCTGAGAACATTCGTACCACAGAAAGCTTAGTTTCAAACTGGCTGATTCTTTTTTTAATTTAGAGATTTATTATAAGTGGAGATAAGCTTTCTGACATCACGATGGATTGCTTTTGGTATGTTTTATTGTATTTTTTTTGCAATCGCGAAAATTTCCGTCTTTCTGGCTGTTTGTTTAATTACATCGGTGACATTCGATGACTTCCAACAGTTCCAACGTCTGTTGTCAAATAGTACTCCTTACCAGTAAAATAAATTAGTTCCATTATAAATCCGCAACGTGGTTAGGGTCAAAAAGAAACTTGTCGGGCTATAGACACTTTATTGTACAGTCAGCAGCAGAAGTAGCTAAGCGGACCGGGTGTTCAAAATGAACTGCACACGACTTTATTCTTAGAAATTAACGTGACTGTACACAAGACAGCTAGGTCAGGGCACGTAAAGGTATTACATATCAAAAGTCCCCTTTCATATGTTCATCTCCTAACTAGTCCAAACAAAGTTACGAAGTCAAAGATTACACCTTTTTTGACCATTTGTTGCCTGACCTAAGGGAAATATTCAGATAAAGTAGGTGGAGTCGGTACAAAGACGAACTTATCTGCATAAGAGATATCTTCCAATTAACTTTTGAGCATTTGAGTGGAGATCAGGAACTACTTAACACGTTCACTGTAAGAATCGCCGATTCAGTGGTTTTTCTCGTAGGTATGTAGTGGAAAGCGACTACGGGGTCGGCGCCCAGTGAAAGTGCTAAAAGATAGATAAATTACTAACATGTGTGCAGAGACGTACTTACTTTTATGCTACAATAATTTATTCTAAATACATAGGTACTACAAGCTAATAAAATAAATTAATATAATACACATATTATTCATAAATAAATACATTAATCCAATTTTTTCAAGTCATTGGAGAGCCACAACTTTTTCAGCGTTTCTTTGATTGATGCCACGGATGTCTGTGTTAAAACGAGGTAGCATCATGTCTCAAACCCTATCTTCAAGCCGTGCGCCCCACTTCACCTCGGCGGCCATATTAGCTTGATAGCCAGCTGGATATCAAGGGCGTTGTTGTTGTTTTAATTTGTGGTTTTTAGTATTGAAAGTGATCTTTTGGTTAAATGTACGCATTTAACATTAAATATGGCGTGTGTGGTACAGGGTTTAATCACCGAATGGGTGTACTAAGTGAAAAAAATTCAAGTTCATCATTTCACCGGTAAGCTTTATGACATAAATATTGTTATTTTAATGTTTGTTAAGTATGAAATACCTGCAGATATTATTGAATATCGATCACTGGAAAAGCATGTACAGTGTTTTGCATCAATTTTGAGTATTTGCATCAGCTTTACATTATTATTTTAATTATAAATAATGCAACCCGATATTTTGACTCTTCACATACCACATCGTGTTGTACACTTGTACTTGAGATCCTACTAACATCGATAACGTTTGATTGTGAGTTTATACATTTTAATGTTTTTTTTAAAATATAAATAGGTTTCCGGCTGATTTAGAAATTAGAAAGGAATGGCTCAAAAATATAAACAGAGGCGAGGAATTGAGTCCTACACAATACTCAAGGATATGCTCTGCACATTTTGAAGAATCTTGTTTTCGTCTGGGATACACTCGAAAAACTCTCCATTCGCATGCAGTGCCAACAATGTTTGTTAATCATCCCTTATCATGTCAACCGGTAAGTGTATATATTATGTTCAGATTATACAAGTCGTATGCGCAAAAGTCCTAGTACGTCTAAGACTTATTCAGCTAGTCTGGTGTGATTTATTCAAACAAGTGGCAAACAGTATCAACATGTACAAGTCAAAATCTGTCAAAGTGCTCATTTGTATTGATATAACCTGACAACACTTTCACAATGTTCGCAGTTTTTACAACAAACTTGTATTGATTAAAGGTTTATAATATTTTGGCATTGAAAGAGCAAAGTGTACCTGGGAAGTATGTGGAGCTAATTCGGTCTATGTATGACAGATGTTGTACACGCGTCCGGTCAGCGGCTGGTACCACAGACAGGTTCAGTGTAACGGTAGGCTTGCACCAGGGATCAGCTTTAAGTCCATACCTCTTTGTACTGAATATGGACGCTCTGTCGTCGGACATACAGGAAGAAGCACCCTGGTGTATGCTCTTCGTGGATGATATTGTTCTTGTCGGTGAAGACGCATCCGAGGTACAGAGCAGACTGGAGAAGTGGCGACAAAAACTGGAGAATGTTGGCCTGAAGATCAGTAGGTCCAAAACAGAGCATATGTTTTGTGATTTCGGCGGTTTCTCCAGTTTGACAGGCATAAAGCTAGACGGCGTTACGCTCCCGGTCTGCTCCGATTTTAAGTACCTCGGTTCGCTTGTACAGTGTGATGGTGAAATCGACCGTGATGTCAAAAACCGAATTAGCGCTGGGTGGATGAAATGGCGACAGGTCTCCGGAACAATATGCGATGGCAGAATGCCTCCTAGGCTAAAGGGCAAAATCTATAAGACCATTGTGAGACCTGTCGTCATGTATGGATCAGAATGTTGGGCCTTAAAGGTGACGGATGAAAAGAGATTGCATGTTACGGAGATGAGAATGTTAAGATGGATGTGTGGTGTGACGAGGATGGACCGAATAAGAAATGTGTATGTGGGGAAGCCTGAAAGTAGCACCTATCGCGGATAAATTGAGAGCCAATCGCCTTGCGTGGTATGGGCACGTAATGCGGAGGGATGAAAGCCAAGTGACCAAAAGAGTAATAGGTATGAATGTGGAAGGATGTAAACGACGAGGTAGGCCAAGGAAAAGGTGGATGGACTGTGTGAGAGACGATATGAAGAGAAAAGAAGTGAGTGATGAGATGACGGCTGACAGAGAAGTATGGAAGAAAAAGACATGCTGCGCCGACCCCAAGTAAATGGGATAAGGGCAAGGAAATGATGAATGTTTTGCAAGTTTTATAAAATTTGCAAGTGTTAATTTAATAAACAAATAATATGACCTACATACGTCTTTTAATTTTTCCGCTTTTACCCTATAGTAGCTGCCATAAGTATCAAATTAGGGCGAGACACGTTCCGGTCGATTCGTTTTGCTGCAAATTTGTCGGATTGTACTGTTTATTGAACAGGGCCCAGATGCACCATCCTCCTAGCGTTATTCCCGGTTGTGCCCCAAAGGGCCCTGGGGTCCGTTTTGACACCTAATCCCAAGATTTGGCATAGGCACTAGTTTTACGAAAGCGACTGCCATCTGGCCTTCCAACCCAGATGCACCATGCGCAATAATATAAGAATTCGCCATGCTAGTCAAGCGAGTGATATTTTGGACCAGTAAATCCAGTTTATTTTATTTTATGATTAAATATTATATCGACAAAAGCTTACTATGAAGATCCCACAACACTAGTCGTGATGACATCTGTCAAATATATAGTTGAGAATTTAATGCATAAATGGGCCCATTGCACCATTAAAGACCAAGTAGAGTAGCCATATTTGTCTCTCTTTCTCTTATAAATGTACTTCTTAAGAAAGTAAAGGACGGCACTAGTTATTCAGATCCTTCAAGATACACTTCATCTATGCTATTTATTTATCTTTGGTAAGTACAGATTATAGGTACAATTGGTACACATAAGTGCTTCCAGATTGGCGCGGGATGCGCACAAGCGGTACAAAGCAGCAGCTGCGAAATATTTATATTTTTTTATTACTTTTTTGTTCAATAAACTGAACCGACTAAAAATCCATATAATTATTGAAACTGCTCACAAAATTTGAGAGAGAACGATAATTGGTTGAGAAATGCGACCTGTAGAGGAGTAGGTATAGCCGGACAGACGGACGTACGAAATAATTTTTGCCCAAGCTGAAACGGAGAACTTTACTATACGGACATACTAAAGATTTTCTGCCCAAGCCCAAGCTGAAACAGAGAACTTCGTTCGCTTCGCTCACTCGTCTATAACTACTGCGCAAATGAAATACTGACAGTAACTGGGTGGATTGCAAAAAAATTGTACATAATTAAGGGCCTTAATCTAATCTATGCTTTAACTTTTTTCCATTGTGTAACGAAAGTTACCCATATAAAATGTATGGGTAATTGCCGTTACACAATGGAAAGAAGTTAAAGCGTAGATTAGATTAAGGCTCTTAACTATGTACACATTTTTTGCAATTCACCCAACTATGTAGTACAGTTGCGGTGCAGCAAACCTACTGTCTTGTTCCCTGTCACTTATGATCGATACGACTATACGACTGAAGTAAGCGAACGCGCAAAAGATAGACTACCCGTCTCTTTCTAATTAACACTTTCACTGCCAGGAACCCGCCTAGCGGGCGCCAACGCCATAGGCGCTTTTTGCTACATATTACCTACGAGGAAAACCACGGGATCGGTTACGAGAGTAGCGAATCTTAGCATTGAATGTGTTAAGTTAATACACTTAGATGTTATGCTATCCGTGCAAGAGGAAAAGTCATCATGTCAAACATAATAGGTAGGTACTATAGCCTCACCTTGTCCATGAATGACATAATATGTATTTATTGACCTAGGTACAGTCGCGACTATTATTTTTTTATAACATAACTGGAACGCTTTCATTAGGCAGTCGTCAATCGTCATGTGATACATCGCAGCAAAGTAGGCGATCTAAAATATCTGAACGTGGCCTTACAGCGTTATAACCGTTATAGGGTTTATATTTTTTTACACGACTGCCCAACGAAAATGAGTGTAATGTTTTTATCTATTTGATCACCTTTTTATATTACCTACGACAAGTGTATGTGTCGTCATTTTTTTTTTCAGAAAATGTGAGGTCTTTTGTTTAATTATAAATTATAGGTTAGAACACTGGAGTATGGTCTTTATACAATAACTGCACTGAAAGTGATATTATATTGTTTGTCGTTGCGTTATCAGAAGGTTGTAAAATGGAGATTTAATTGAAAGTCACTGATGAAAACGAAATTAATGTTTATTTAGAGTTCTGCACAAAAGTTATGAAAACAGTTAATAGTAGTAGTAAAGGTCACACAAAACTCATACAAATAATTAACATTTTTATTAAACTAAAATAAACGCGCAACGCATCAGCATTGCAATTCAACGAGGAAACGCCGCCAGCATCCTCGGTACAATTCAATTCAATTCAATTCATTTATTCAGGGACCAACATGGATCATTATTGTTAGTAATAAAATAATACTTAGCTTAATATTAGTAACTACAAAAATAATAGAATAGCACACATCATAGTCAATTTAAAACAATAATAATACAATTTATAATTTAGGCCAGAATGAAATTTACATTAAAGGTAAGTAGCTAAGTACAGTCAATTAAAATAATATGTATATGTCAAATTCAAATTAAAAAATGTACAGGATGTCAAGTTAAAAAATTAATTACTCATTGAAATCAAAAAATGTGAAATGTTATGCGACCTCGTAGTTAACATGTGTGTTTGTGTGCATCATACAGCAGTGGTTTAGATACCCACAGTCCATCCGTTCAGCGATCATTTTCAGGATGCTGTTGGCACTGGCCCGTACCCTACGCACCAGGGATGTACATCGCTTGCGAATAGTAGTGTGGAAACAGTCCACCCTCGCC
Organism: Epinotia brunnichana; assembly: GCA_963854355.1. NCBI lineage: Eukaryota > Metazoa > Arthropoda > Insecta > Lepidoptera > Tortricidae > Epinotia > Epinotia brunnichana. Next base: position 41,239,409 of record OY977936.1, on the reverse strand, counting down.
TCTGCGAACATCCCTGACGCGCTGCAATATCGGGGCAGCCCCATCAGCATCCTGAATGCGTTATTAAATTGAACACGAAGAGAAGAATTGAACACAATGCCTCGAGGGCCTTTTTTAGATTTAACGTAGTTTTAATTTAATTTAGCTTATGTTAAATAAACTAGGTAGGTACGGGTACACGGATGAATCAAAAAATGTCTCTCGTCAAAATAATGATAACACTAGTATTTAGGTAGTTACAATGCCCTTGCAAGCATGAACAGACAGGACTCCACAAACAGCACCCGATCACGAGTATGACGCATGTCTCAGCCATCGCCTCCCTCAACTATATGTTAGGGAAGGTGGCGACCCGATCAACGACGCCACCGTAAGCAAAGCCCTTTAAGCGAGCATGACATATTCAAGCCACTGGACATTGATAATAGCAAAGATTAAAGCGACTTGTTCGGCGAGAAAAAGCATTACGTGCTCTCATGTTACAAAATCAAAATCAAAAATCAAAAAATCAAAATCAATTATTTATTCTGCAAATAGGCCACAAGGGCACTTTTACATGTCAAATGGTATTCTACAATATAATATTAATAATCTTACACAATAATTATTTTAAAATTGCAGATTTTAACCAATTAGTACCTAAATGGTTAACAAACTAAATGTCACTAAATGAAAACTAAAAAAATCCAAAATTGTAAAATATTATCAAATACATTCGATATAAGGTCTGTATCAGAATTAACAATAAGTTTATGATATTAATTTAGTACCCCAGAGATGTATAATGTCTCTGAGCATCCAAATACAATTAATAATTATTCTAATGTTCTTATAGAGATGTATACTGTCTCTAAGCGTTAAAACAGAATAAAAGGATCATTAATGTAATATTGTCAGAGATGTACAGGGTCAATAACAATAAAACGTGTCAAGAACAGAATGATGTCTCTCGTCAAAATAATGATAATAACACTAGTATTTAGGTAGTTACAATGCCCTAGCAAGCATTATTTTAAGCATGAACAGACCGGACTCCACAAACAGCACCCGATCACGAGTATGAAAAAGCATTACGTGCTCTCATGTTACATAAAACGGAACACCTATTTCCGGTACTTATAATAATTACAAAGGTCAACGCCAAGACAATCATACTCGAAGGTATATTAATTCTAATAGAATTTGACTGCTACTAGCTTAAAGGCATTTTTGTCGTTTATGAAATCGTTGACATTATAATACGCCTTGCTTAGCAAATATTTTTTTTATATGAGACTTAAATTTACTTAACGGCAAATTAACAATTTCGGTAGGTATTTTATTGTAAAAACGTATACAGTTCCCCACGAACGACGTGCTAACCTTGCGAAGACGACTGTACTGCACTGCGATCTTGTGTTTACTTCTGGTGTTGTAGTCGTGGATATCACTGTTGAGTTTGAAGTCCTGAAGGTTTTTCCGCACATACATAATATTCTCAAGAATGTATTGGCATGCTACAGTAAGAATATTTGCCTCCTTAAATTTGTCCCTGAGAGAATTTCGGGCTTTTAGTTCGTAGATGGAGCGTACAGCTCGTTTCTGTAGCACGAAGATGGTTTGGATATCAGCCGCTTTTCCCCACAACAGGATTCCGTAGGACATAACACTGTGGAAGTAACTGTAGTACACCAGCCTGGCCGTCTCAACGTTTGTTAACTGTCTTATACGTCTTACTGCATAGGCTGCAGAACCAAGTTTGTCGGCTAGGGTGTCGATATGCGCATGCCATTGTAGTTTTGAGTCCAAGGTGATGCCTAAAAACACTGTTCTATCTTCAAATTCCAGTTCATCGCCCTTTAATTTGATCCTGGTATTGTTTACGTGCTTGACATTAGTTAAAGTGAATCTGATACACTTTGTTTTCTTGGAATTTAACAGTAAATTATTTGCTGTAAACCATTCCACAACAGTGTTGAGCGCATCATTAATATTATCGAAGCTTTTCTCTTTCCTGTCTACCTTGAAAATAAGCGACGTGTCGTCTGCGAATAATACTATATCATGCTTATCTTGCACCACATTTGGTAGGTCATTGATGTAAATCAGAAACAAAAATGGACCCAGAATCGAGCCTTGAGGAACAACAAGAGCAACAGTTGTCCCCGCTGAGTGGGTCCCGTTGACGACTACTCATTGTGTTCTCTCAGAGAGATACGGTGATACAAGATCAAGAGCACCGTTTTTAATCCCATAATGTCTTAACTTTCTGATTAAGTTCTCGTGATCAACGCAATCAAATGCCTTTGATAGATCACAGAACACTCCAATAGAATCTTGAGCCTCTTCCCAAACTTCAAAAATAAGTTTAATTAGTACCACACCGGCATCAGTGGTAGAGCGACCCCTAGTAAAACCGAACTGATTATTATTGAACAGTTTATTACAATTAAAGTGAGACATAAGCTTATTAAGAACTAGCTGTTGCCCGCGACTTCGTCCGCGTAGAACTTTTTATCGTCTTAGAAAATGATTTCTCTCAATACAAAATTTGAACCCTCTTTTAGGGGATAATTAAAAAAAAAGTTGATGTTCATTTTCTAGTTTGTGAACAAACAGTCTAAAACCAAAGTTAAAAATCTCATACTTTAAAAATGCCTTGAAATACTCAAACTTTGAACCAATTTTAACACTCTTAGGGGATGAATTTGGAAAAACTCTGAAATCAGTTTTGTAGTCTTTTAACGTACAGAATAAGACCGAAGTTAAAAATATCTTACTCACACTTTAAAATGTTATTGCTCGCCATTTAAAATTTGAACCCCCTTTTAAACCCCCTTAGAAGAACTTTTTTCGTAAACTTTTAAGTCTCTAGCTCAAAAAAAGTGTTGCCCATACAAAGCTTTCTTAACCCCCTTAGGGGTGGAATTTTCTAAAACTCTGAAAGTACTTTATTATTAATTTTAATAAGTAACATTTTGAATAGTTTTAAGTCTAGTAAAAAAAAAAGTTTTTCCCACACAACACTGGCTACCCTTCTTAAGGATCTTAAGGATCTCCTTAGGGATGGAGTTTTCTAAAACGCTGAAAGTTCTTTTTTAGTATTCTAATAAGTAATCTTTTTGCAAAGTTTTAAGTCTAACTCAAAAAAAAGTGTTGCCCATGCAAAGCTTGCTCTCCTTTTTAACCCTATTAGGGATGGAATTTTCTAAAACGATTTGTGTTCTTTTTTTGTATTTTAATAAGTAATCTTTCTACAAAGTTTCAAGTCTCTAACTCAAAAACATAAACTTTCCCTGATAAAAACTTTGCACCCCTTTTTATCCCCCTTAGGGATAAATTTTTTCAAAACGCTGAAAGTCTTTTTTTTTGTATTTTTATAAGTAATCTTTCTACAAAGTTTTAAGTGTCTAGCTCAGAAAAAGTGTTCCCCATACAAACCTTGCACCCTTTTTTAACCCCCTTAGGGAATGATTTTTGTAAAACGCGGAATGTAGTATTTTTCATGTTCTAATAAGTAATTTTTCGTCCAAATTTTAAGTCTCTATTAAAAAAAAATATGTTTTTCCCATACAAACTTTGCACCCTATTTTACCCCCTTAGGGGTGAAATTTTCCAAAACGCTGAAAGTACTTTCTTTGTATTTAAATAATCTTTCTACAAAGTTTTAGGACTCTAGCTAAAAAAAATAGTTTCCCACATACAAACTTTGCACCCCTATTTTAGCCCCCTATTTTTAGGGGTAGAATTTTCTAAAACGCTGAAAGTACTTAATTTGTATTCTGATGACTAATCTTTCTACAAAGTTTTAAGTCTCTATTTAAAAAAAATATTGTTTCCCCCATACAAAATTTGCACCCCTATTTTACCCCCTTAGGGGTAGATTTTTTTAAAACACTGAATCTAGGTACTTTATTTGTATTCTAATGAATAATTTATCTACAAAGTTTTAAGTCTCTATTAAAAAAAAGTAGTTTTTCCCATACAAACTTTGCACTCTATTTTACCCCTTTAGGGGTAGAATTTTCTAAAACCCTGAAAGTTCTTTATTTGTATTCTAATGACTGATCTTTCTACAAAGTTTTAAGTCTCTATTTAAAAAAAAATGTTTCCCCCATACAAACCTTGCACCCCTATTTTACCCCCGTAGGGGTGGAATTTTCCAAAACGCTGAAAGTGTTTCATTTGTATTCTAATAACTAATTTTTCTACAAAGTTTAAGTCTATAGCCCAAAAAAAAAAGGTTCTCCCATACAAACTTTGCACCCCCATTTTACCCCCTTAGGGGTAGAATTTTCAAAAATCCCTTTTTATCCCTAGCCCACGTTATAAAAGCAACATACTGTGCAAAAATCAACTCTCTAAGATTAGTATTTTCGGCTGTGCGTTGATGAGTGAGTGAGTGAGTGAGTGAGTGAATAAGTCAGTCAGGACATAGCCATTTATTATGTATAAATAGATAGAAGATAATGAAACTCCCATTCAAATATCTCAAAAAATTATGAAGCTACATCCGTTTTAATGTCGCTTGTTAGAGTGAGAAAACGATGAGGGACTGTGACGTCAATATACTCGAGCGTCATAGTAAAAAACAATCGTTTCAATATGAAGGTGCGTTTTGCGGAAAAGGGACAGAACATACCCCCTCTTAAAACTTTGGACTCTTATAACTTAATCATTACCTATATAACCTCTTGCTTTGTTTTTTTCTCCATTTGACTATATTTATTTTAAATTCTTTTTCGAGAAAATACATTATGATTATTTACCATATTTTCGATTCCTGAGCTATAACCACGAACTTCGGAATTCGAAAATATTCGGGTATCTCTATCTCTATCGCACTAACCATACTCGAGTGACAGGGATGCAAATATATGAACATTGAGTATCGGTTTTCGTGGTAGCGCCGCAGGTACTTTGGCTGAATGCGCCGAGCGCGTTCCATGGTCATTCAAAAAAAACAAATTCGTGTTAATTATATTGTTCAAATTTGTTGATTTCATTTATTGAAATTACGACATAAAACGACATTTGCGCATATAAGTTCTCATATCAGAATCGAATATTTTTTTATGGTTTATATTTTAGCATTTGTCTCGTAAAGGTCTATCGTAGACGGGATTTAAATTATTAATAAGTGAAAGGCAAAGCAATTCCGCCATTTTGACGAAAATTTGACGGTTCTTATAGCTGACAGTTGGAGCAGCGTTTGATTTCAATAAAAATAAATGAAAAATTAAATGAAGTCGTATATTTCGGAAAATTAATTAACTGTCGCAGTCGGATAAAAACTATCCTAAGTTGCAGCTAGAATAATAATGTACCTATATAAAATGTTTCATATTTTTCCGTTCATGGGATGCTGAGAACATTCGAACCGCGCAAAGCTTAGTTTCAAACTGGCTGATTCTTTTTTTAATTTAGAGATTTATTATAAGTGGAGATAAGCGTTTCAAAAACTTTGCATAGATGAACATGGCAAAACTTGAAAATTCGGATTGCTTAGCATTTTCGACCACGAAACCCTAAATATATGACCGTTTATTTACTTTACAGTAAAAATAATACATTGAAAGTATATTGTGTGGCGGCATGCCGCTGGGACTGGGAGTGCGAGTCTGGCGTTTAGCGCCGCGGTCACAGAATAAGTAATCGCGGTAGCCCGCGTTCGGACCGCGGTGGGTTTGACGAGTTTGAAGTGTAGTTTCAGTGCTTTACAATCATTGACTTAATATTACTACGTATAGACTGGCAACCAAGAACATTTTCATGACGACTTTCAATCAGGCGACCATCTTGGAAACTCAAAGAATATGTGAACGTGCAGTAGATGCGACAATTTTCTGAGTTAGGATTCAGATATAATAGCCATAGCGTGATTTAAAACTACTTATTCATTTAATCACTGACATTTGGTGTTTGTAATTTTTTATAAGTATCTCCTTCAAAAGGAGCACTAGCATCATGGGTAGGCCAAGCCAGTTTTACTGGAGGAAGAATTTAAGGGGGCTTCTAGGTCATCGGGTACGAAAATTAACAAAAACCTTAATCATCAAAATTGCCTTCATGCGTGAGGAATAAACGTCAATGAACCACCTTACCTCGTGAAAATCGTGAGTAGTAGGTACCTCCTGAGTACCTACTACTCACGATTTTCTCCAATACTAGCATCCGTCCGTTGCCAGGCGGTGAAGAATCCTCGCTACTCGCATTTTACAACTTGTGCGGGCCAGCGCTCGACCCGTGTTCGCGCCGCAACCGCAACCAGAGGCCTTTAGTTAATCGTCTTGCATTGAAACCAGTTTTATATTTGATATGCCCGACTCACGCGAGGGAGCGATCGCCCGCAACTAGTACAAAATCGTCTCCAATTACGTACGTTCTGTCGAATAGATCTCCTAGGTATATATTAAAGGTCAGTAAGTTGTTATCTCCAACATGGGTCATGGAATGGCCGCACGTGACATATATTGCGAGATAGTGCACCTTGCTATTTATTTTCAAGCATTCGTCACCTTCTAACAAGCACTAAGGCCTGAGTAGGTACACGGGTAGAAACGACATGCATATGCACACTACCCGTCTAATATCGGCTTAAAAGTGTTAAATATTGTACCCTGTAAAGTATTTGTATCTGTATGTCAGTGCCATAGCGTTAAACATACTTATACATATATATATACGTATTACGTACCCAGTAAACTGCAATTACTTGCCAGTATTTTAACTTGTTTTTCCTTTAAAAGTTGTAGACTTTGCCTTGCCTTCAAACAGGTAAATCGGAAGGAGTCAAGTACAATGGACACCTCAACAAAGTCGCCTCATTCAACGGGTAAAGGTAGTGGTCTGAGTGATAACTTGTGACACGCATGTCTATCTACAGCGCCTAGACATAGTCACCGGCAGCACAGTTTAATATTGTAATATAGTCCAGGCAATGAACTGACAACTTGTATGGAAAAAATGACAAATTTGGAAATAATTTATAATAGCTGTGTTTTTTTTGTAATGGATGTATTATCAATTAAATAGTTACCTAGCGACAAAATCCAACAAAATTTCAGACATCAAAAAAATGATAACTTAACTAGCTTTTGAAAAGTCAGAAAAAATATGAATAAATGGTTTTATCTTTATTTTGGTTCATTTACATTAGCTCTATAATATTCAAAATAAATAATTAAAAATAAACAATTCATGCTTTATTTAAATCTATTTAAATACTTCCGGATGGAAAGTTTGTTGGATTCTTGAATAAAGCATCTTAGAATAATGTTTTAAAATGATATAAAGAAAAAAAACGCTATTATAAATTAATGTTTTTCAAAACCGTATTTTGCCTGGAGTAATACTGTGCCGGCAGGTTCAAGTTCAGTACGGAACCTTAAAAAGTAATAAATATGCATAGTAGAAGTCATGGTGTGCGTAGCGTACTTATAAGTGTCACGATATACATGATGTTGACAGTCCGCAGTGAGACAACAAATGGAATGTCAGACTGCACAAAGTTCACCGCGGGTGTAAACTCAGGCAGTCATTAATACCAATCGGTCATCTGTGCGCGCTAAGAGACATTTAATTTTATTTTCAAGATGGAAGGTGGAATCGTTGTAGCATTTGTTTTAGTTATTATTTTTGTTACTAAACTATCGGTATTATTGAGTAAAAAAACATGTGAATCAAAACTCTCCATGGCGGGTAAAGTTATAATAGTGACAGGAGCTAATAGTGGATTAGGGTTAGAAACGGCTATTGACTTAGCCAGACGTGGTGGTCGCGTTATCCTGGCCTGCCGGAACGAGGACCGCGCGCTCGCCGCCCGCGCCCGCATCGTCAGGGATACGGGCAACACAGACGTCGTCTACAAACATCTCGACATGTCGTCGCTTGCGTCGGTCCGGAGGTTTGCAGACGACATCACCACCACGGAGCCGCGACTTGATGTCCTCATCAACAACGCAGGAATTAACGGTTGCGGGGACCGTTACTCAGCCGATGGGATTGTCGAAGAAATGCAAGTGAATTACTTTGCAGTATTTCTCTTGACTCTTCTTCTACTGCCTTTACTGAAGAAAACAGTAGCGAGTCGGATAGTGAACCTTAGTTCGACGTTACATTTTTTCGGGAGGATTAACTATGATCACATCAATGAGACAGGCTATTACTGGAACATGTGGACATATGCCAACAGTAAGCTGTGTATAGTTCTGTTCACGGTGGAGCTGGCACGGAGGCTGAAAGGGTCGGGCGTCACAGTTAACTCCGTACATCCGGGAATCATAGAGACCAATATTACTGCTACATCGGGTGCATTAGAAAGGTTTTTGTTTTCTGCCCTCTGTTGGATATCTTCAAGAAACGTCGTGGAAGGAGCACAGACCATTATATATTTGGCAGTAGCAAACGAAGTTGCCAATACCAGTGGAAAGTATTTCATAGACTGTAAAGAGAGATATATGACTTGGCGGGCGGGAGACAAAAAACTTGCCGCAGATCTGTGGAATTACTCGGAAAAATTAGTGGGCTAAGAAACTGAAGCAAAAATCAAAAGTGAGGCGAGAATCGGTGCCTACGTCAATGTGGTTCGATATCTACAACTGATCAATATGTGCTTTTATATATTTAGAAATGGTCATGTTTCGGTAGTATCTTAATATGTTTGTATGTTTGTTTGTAGGGGTCGTAGACTTTCTTGATGTACATATAGTCGTACATTTTACCCCGCGGTTTTGCCTGTGTTTATGGCAATACGCGGGCGAAGCCGCGCGGGCAGCTACTTAGTCGATAGCAAAAATGAATCTAACGTTTGTTAGTATAATTAATCAATTCTTTATGTGACATATTCAAACACAATTATTGTACCCATTGTTCTTGAATAAACAAACTATGAACATTAGTAAATGATAGTGCTGTACTTATTGTCTTCTGATTATCTCTAGGTACACTCGAGTTCATAAATATAAGAACGTTCCCAAATTTTCAAAAATATCTACCTCATGACCTAAACTATAAAATTGTGTTCATATATTTTTGATCACTTTGTTCGTGCACATATTTTCGAACTCGACTGTAAACCTCGAGTAACTTTTTAAGGCGTGTAATTTTTCATGAGGCGTGTAAGTTTTCGTATGGCGTGTAATATTTAATTACCAATAAAGATGTTGGTTATTATTGCATTACTAGCTTTTGCCCGCGACTTCGTCCGCTCGGAACTCATTTATGTCGTAGCTCCATACACACTTTCGGCCCTCTTTTCACCCCCTTTATACCATATTTTTTCTAGAAAGATTAGAATGATAAATTACATGATTGTATGCATGTAACTTTGTAAAGCGGTAAGTGAAATTCATAATGTTTCCAAGGGACAAATATTGCTTGTAAAAATTAAATCACGTCTATTATGCGGATTTTATATGGATTTGATCTCAAATCAGTTAATAAAAGGTCTACCGTGAAAACACTACGTAGGTAATATTTAGTTATATTCTTTAAGTGAACGTCACTATAATGTTGTTTCAATATGCTTGGATTGCTAAAGTTCATTAAAAAAATATATATCATAGAGCTTAAATATTAAATTATTTCACCGAAAACTATTTTGAACAAGATAGGTTAAAATGTTTCGAGATATTGCTGAAAAACTGCCTTCCCTGTGGAAAAGGACGTAAGTGCCGTAAGCTTTCCGTGACGATAGGACCTTTTTAATAGGCATGGAACCCTTCGTTGTGCGTGGTTCGACACGTAATATATATATATATATATATACTAGCTGTTGCCCGCGACTTCGTCCGCGTAGAACTTTTTATCGTCTTAGAAAATGATTTCTCACACTTTAAACCCTATTTTAGGGGATAACTTAAAAAAAAGTTGATGTTCATTTTCTGGGTCTAAAACCAAAGTTAAAAATCTCATACTTTAAAAATGTCTTGAAATACACAAACTTTGAACCCCCTTTTAACACTCTTAGGGGATAAATTTGTTAAAACTCTGAAATTGGTTTTGTAGTCTTTTAACGTACAGAATAAGACCGAAGTTACAAATTTCTTACTCAAACTTTAAAATTTTCTTGCTCTCCATAAAAAAATTGAACCCCCTTTTAACCCTAAACTTGGCAAAATAAAACAAAAACGTGCGTTCAAGTCTCGTTTGCGCTGTATACAGCGCAAAAAATTGTTCTAGAAAAAAATGGAAAAAGATGACCAAAAAATGTGTTCATTATTAGATACAATGTCAATTTTAGGGTTAAACCCTTTAAAAAGGGGTTGAATTTTTTTAATCGCTGATAGTACTTTTTTCGTATTGTAGTAGGTAATCTTACTACTAATTTTTAAGTCTCTAGCTCAAATAAAGTGTTGTCCCATACAAAGCTTGCCCACTTTTTAACCCCCTCAGGGGTGGAATTCATATCAGCGCCATCTATCGGAATCCATGAGTAACACTTATTTATCTTTCGAATGTTGTTTTTTTTTCTCAAAAGCTGATTGATTTATTAGTTACTTAGATATATTATTTTATTTAATTTGTTTTAATTAAATAATTTTATTATTCGTTTGTGTCATTGAACCTGTACTAATTTTGCGAAAAGTCGCACACAAGTTTCCATCCCCTAATTTAGGGGCTGGGGGAAGATTTCCAAAATTAAAAATAACGCAGGTATTTTTCGTTGGTAACAAAGAGTCTGTGTAGGTCAGTGTCGGCAAGTCCGTATATAAGGCAAGCCCGTCTACATGCCATAACTCTTGTATTGTATACGCACGCCACCTATAACTCAGTCAGTCAAGTGGTGTTTCGTCCTATTAGTTCTTTTCTCTAACATAGATGTCGCTATGACGAAAACTATGGTCGCAACTCAACTGTCAACTTCAGTCGTGTTTCGAACTGCATAAGTGAGTGCAACGTGGTTCAGAAAATAAATCGTAAAAAATATAAAAAATTGCAGTATTTGTTATTGAGGTGAGTAATTTAGCAGTTTAATAACCGCTTTTCTTGTCTAACGCTTTTAATCTAGCCAAAACGCTATATTTTTGTAGTTTTTGGTTTCGAAATATCAAACCTTAAAATTTGTCTAGTTGGAAAGTCCGTCTAAAACGTGCAAGGGAAGCCCGTCATGTGCCGGTCTTGCCTTAAACCAGATCTAGCCAACCTTTTGCGTTGAAATATTTTCATTTCAAATATCTTCTCGTTAACTTAGATACTTACACGTAAAACTTTTTTTAATTACTTAAACATATTCACTATTGTTTTTTGTGTACTACGCTAAGTACGCTATTTACGTACAGTACTGGCAAATAATATATAACCTTTGTGTTATTTCGTATGAATATGTATAGAGTAACCAATAGAGGTTAGGTTGTAGATTGCATATTTAACTAGTATCTTTATACAAATATATGATGAATAAATAGAGTAAATCGCCTATAACTGGCCATCCCCCAATAACTGGCCACTACGCAAAAATATGCACAAAGAGGAAATAACTAGATGCAGAGCTGACTACTAGAGCGACTTCATTTATTTTGTAAAAGGGGTCTGCACACAAAATTGGTGGCTAGTAAGTGAATGACATTTTCTTAAGTGGTCAGTTATTGGCGATTTACCCTACTATTAATAACAGTAGGAGACAGCATATTACTAAAAAAGCTTTTAAACTATGTAATTTTATTAAAAACTAGCTTCTGCCCGCGATTCCGTCCGCGTAGATCTCGTTTATATCGTAGCTCGATACAAACTTTCACCCACCATTTCCCCTTTATGAGTTGATATGTCCTTACCCGAAACTCAAACTATCTCTATACCACATTTTATCTAAATGGGTGCAGCCATGCAGCGGTTGTATAGTAGCTCCATACAAATGTTCAACCCCCATTTCACCCCCTTAGAAGATGATTTCCGGGATAAAAACGGAACTTCCCGGAACTGTAACTATCTCTAAACCAAATTTCATCTAAATGGGTTTCATCAAAATATTCACCCCCATTTCACTCCCTTAGGGGATGATTTTTGGGACATAACCTATCTCTATACCAAATTTCATCTTAATGGGTTCCATCAAATTTTTTACCCCCTATTTTACCCCTGCGGGATGGTTTCCGGGATTAAATCTATACGTCCTTTCCCGGGACTTATCCCCGGGACTCAAACTGTCTCTATACCAAATTTCATCTAAATCAGTGCAGAGCGGTTCTAGTAGCTCCTTACAAATGTTCACCCCCAATTCCCCCCCTTTAAGGCTTATTTCTGGGCTACAAACTATTCTATGTCCTTCCCCGGGTTTCAAACTATCTATGTACCAGATTGCATCTAAATGGGTTCCATCCAAATATTCACCCCCATTTCATCCCCTCAGGCGATAATTTTCGGGATAAAAACAATGCATTTTCCTAAATTTCATCTAAATCGGGTCAGCAGTTTAGGCGTGAAGAGGTCACAGACAGACAGGCACACTTTCGCATTTATAATATCAGTATGGAAGTATGGATTAGCGTTTATTATATTGTTTTATTTAAGCCTTTAAGAAAAGGTTTACAACCTCTTCGTCCACGGATATGCCGATCTTGCCTTTAAAACAGAAAAATATGTATACATTTAAATTGCAACTCTATCTCCCTGAACTCAAAACATAATTTGAAATGGCATAAAATTACGATACCAACAATGTAATCAACATGCCTATTGATCTTCAAATAGCGCGGCAAGGAGTACTAGACGGCCTTACCTTATACATCACGGGGAGACCGTCTACTAGCCGAGTTTAAAAAAAACTTCATTTTTTGCATAAGTTTTAGTTATTTTGTCAATTTGTTAAAGCGACATAGTAAAATATAATATGTATCATCCTATAAGTCTAGGTCGTTTATCCTGGAACAAATAATAACATTGTATAATCCGATCAAACATAACTTTAAATAAAGCCGGACTTGCCCACATTGACCTAACAATTTTTAGCTTCCTACCTTGAAAACTGCGAAAAATCCCATGTAAAATTTCATCCCCTCTTTTAAGGAGTTAGGGGCAGATTTCCAAAAAAAAATTATGGATGATTTTTTTGTTCGTCACATATAGTCCGCATACCAATTTTTAGCTTTCTACCTTGAAAATTGCGGAATGCTCCATACAAACTTCCACTCCCCATTTTAGGGAAGTGGGGGGTTAGAAAGAGACAAAAAGTAGCCTATGTCACTTTCCATCCCTTTAACTATCTCCACTTAAAAAATCACGTCAATTCGTCGCTCCGTTTTGCCGTGAAAGACGGACAAACAAACACACACATACACTTTCGCATTTATAATAATATATAGTATAGTATAGATAATTAGTACATTATTGCCGTGGCCGGGAAGGAGGCAATTGCAGGCTGAGTATTTTGTTTAAACGGACGAGCTTGCGAGTCCGTTTAATTATAATACGAAGCCTGCAATTGCCATTCCGGCTGAGGCTAATATAGTGCTTTTCTCAAAAATGGGGGAATAAAAAAGACTAAATTGAAATCAAGCGTTATTATTAAATACAAATTGAGGATACTGCAAATTACATAAAATTAAACGTCATATTTTTTTTTAAACAGAATCGCAAGTGTATTTTTCCACCGAAAACGCAATCTTTTTATGACACATACAAAAATGTCGCGTTTGCAACAGAAAAATACGACTTGATTTGGCTGAATACGACCTGTGCCGTCTTTTATATGCCAGTTTCTACTTTTTAAAAAGTTTGGTACTCGACAAATAAAGGAATTCATATGTAACATTCCAGGCGGCCTGCAATGTTTTTTATTTTTTAATTTTGATCTGGCCTTAAACTATACACTTTACTTTCTCATATGTAGCGTGTTATGTTCACTTTGCGGGCCATTTTTGAGAAAATATTATATACCTACCCGCAACTTCATTTGCGTGTTAAATTAAGTACGTTTAAATTATTTCTGTCCAATATGGCACTGACTTAGTGTGCCCACGTGACCAACTCTTGGCACAACGACCGAAGTGAAGACAAATTTGGATTTTTATGAACTTTGTTCGAAATACCTTCTTTAGTAACCCGCGCAACGCAACTTTTATGTCAAAATTACGTGGAAACATTATATATATTTGTAATGTTTGGTTGACGTAACCAAACATTACAAAACATTATATGTGTAAGTATCTAGATCCTACTGATCAGGGTCAGGAACCAATTCATAAAAACTAAAGTAGGTACCTAGTATCAAGTAGTTCTGATAAAATTAACCGGTGGCTAATCCAATTAATCTAACAGTATACTTTACTGATCAAACAAAGTTAATAACAAGAAGGGCAAACAAACTCGTATGTATGAACACAGGTCACTTTTCATTATACCGCCAAGTAGTGTGCACGAAAAATGCTACTAGAAAAACATATCAATACAGTGAATTTCAATACCACAATCAGTTAATTACTCACAATGATTGGCGAAAATTCAAACATTACTGACGAGTTCCACTACGGGATGTGGGCAGAGTTTTTAGAAGAAACTTTGCGTAAAGAGTCTATCCACGCCAAAATGATATACACTGTCTTCATATTCTGCATATTTGCTATAAGTCTCATAGGTAATTTGCTGACGTGTGTTGTTATTTACTACGACAAATCTATGCATACAGCGACTAATTACTATTTGTTCAACTTGGCCGTGTCAGACTTGATCGTAACCTTCGCCATTCTCCTGGAAGTGCACGAGCAACTGAGTGACGCCTATACGTTCAGTCAAACGGCTTGCCAAATACATTTCGTGTGCGTGGTCTGCCTGTGGAACAACAGCATCCTGACCATGACCGCTTTATCCATTGAGAGGTACTTGGCTATTTGGCACCCGTTAATGCTGAAGTCAACTCCCGTATGGCGGAGGGTGGCAAAAATAATCGTCGTGCTATGGATTGTAGCCATTTTGGAGAGTTTTCCGGAAATGTTTACGGTCTCGGTAATCAAGACCCATCAGTCAACGGTATGCTTCACGGTTCCCACCGCTCTCGCCAGGGTTCTGAATGGTGTCCTAGCAGTTGTAACGTTTTTAATACCACTTCTAATAATGACGTTCGTATACTCAATGATTGCGCTGAAAATTAACGTCAAAGCAATAAACAATTCAAGAGATCAAATTTTCAACTATAGGAATCCTAGAAGAAAAGTTAATAAATTGATAGGTAAGTGTATGCCAACACTGTTCATTTAATTGTGGAAACTGCAGTGGTGGCTTTTCTTTTTGACCACATAATATATAATTGGTTTTAACATGGGTTTGTCTCCAGTAGCAATGACGCTATCGTTCCTCGTGTGCTGGCTGCCATTCTTTGCCATCCGTGTAATGATCTCCGCGATAGACGTCCGGCAGCTGAGAGGATACGCTGCTGAGGTAGGATTGCTATTAGATTCTCTCGTTATGTTCACACATTGCAATCGATTTCCTGTTTAACTTTAGCAAATATTCACTCATTAATATCGGCGTCCTATGTTTCCTACAATAATTTTCAAATATCGTTTTTAGGGTTCCGTAGCCAAATGGCAAAAACGGAACCCTTATAGATTCGTCATGTTTGTCTGTCTGTCTGTCTGTCTGTCTGTCCGTCCGTACGTCACAGTCACTTTTTTCCGAAACTATAAGAGCTATACTGTTGAAACTTGGTAAGTAGATGTATTCTGTAAACCGCATTAAGATTTTCACACAAAAATAGAAAAAAAAAAACAATAAATTTTGGGGTTCCCCATACTTAGAACTGAAACTCAAACAAATTTTTTTCATCAAACCCATACGTGTGGGATATCTATGGATAGGTATTCAAAAATGATATTGAGGTTTCTAACATAATTTTTTTGTAAACTGAATATATAGTTTGCGCGAGAGACACTTCCAAAGTGGTAAAATGTGTCCCCCCCCCCCTGTAACTTCTAAAATAAGTAAATGATAAAACTGAAAAAAATATATGATGTACATTACCATGCAAACTTCTAACGAAAATTGGTTTGAACGAGATCTAGTAAGTTGGTTTTTTTTAATACGTCATAAATCTTAAAAAGCAATTTATTTAACGGAACCCTTCATGTGCGAGTCCGACTCGCACTTGGCCGCTTCTTTGATACACTCTCCGTCAGAATGTTAACTTGTCCGAAGGTTTTATTCCGAAGCCTTCAACTTTAAGGATGGTTATGATATGAATATGATATCAATCTTCTATTTAATTAATTGCCAAATGAAAACATAACGACCAATATCGATCTCGGTTTATTATTTGTAACAAATACCTGTATAAGTATTGGAACGACCGAAATTTCATTTGTTCTGCAGCCCCTCTATTACTAAGGAAATTATTATATTGATGCTGGCGTGATTTATGTATTATATGTGTGTTTATTTGAATATCGTTTCATTATTCATTCTAGTGGTGGGGTCTCGGATACAAGGTTGTATCTATCAACAGCTGGTTTAGTATCGCATTAAACCCAATTCTCTTCAGCCTCATGTCTTCGAAATTCAGAAAGGCTCTGAAGGTAAGATGTATGCACGGTGTAGGTTATGACCATGGTGTCCTAGTTATCATCCATTTTCTTTTCTTGCTAATTAATAACTATAGATAAATGCGGAATCATCAAGATCGATGAGTTTTCACATTTTTGAAATTCGCGTCCTATGTATGACGGCGGCCGATCGTAAAATCCAGCAGATCACGAAATTCCTAGGCATATCGTGAAACGCCGCCATTTCATGATTTGGCTAAATGACATCCGCCATATCGTTCAAAACGTAACGTTTAACGATTTGTCTAATGACGTTTACGCAGATCATGAAATTCCTGGGCATACCTATCACGAAACGCCGCCATATCGTTCAATACTCGCGGTTATACGTAAGTAGGGTTTGCAAATAAAATTATCCGCTCTTTTATAAAAAAAATAACCTCGAAGACGAAAGCGGGAGCAAAGCTATACGCTAACCTAACCTATCCGCGATCTGAGTCGGTTTTGCCACTAAATCGATCTGCCGTATTTTATATCAGGCACATCATGATATGCCTGGTCAACTATTAGCCAAACCATGAAATGGCGGCGTTTCACGATATGCCTAGGAATTTCGTGATCTGTCGGATTTTACGATCGGCCGCCGACATCTACGTGGGCACAGTCAACAACGTTAATATATGTACAAAAGACAAATATATCTGTAGGTAGCTATAAGAGTTAATGTCACGTGATAATAACCCTGTACAGATATTTTAGGGTTGTTTTCTTCCAGATTTGTAGTTGGCTGTACTTAGCTGAAAATAAATAGTTACAGTAGGTAGTCACCATTTGTTTTTATAGCTGATCACAGATTTCCGAAAACGTGTGCATCATAACAATTTTGAAATGCGAACCCACGGAATACTTAAATAAGATGGAAACGGCGTGTTAGCTAGTTACTTCGGAATCCTGCGTAGCCAGCCCAACACAATCAAAACAGAATGTGTTCATGTAATCACTACTGCAAAACGCTTCTAATTGGTTAAAGCTTTTAATTCCATTACGATTTCACCAGTTGTAATTTTTAGGACGAAAAGTAACTCAAAACTGCATTACTTGCGGTCTAATTTCTAATGCCAAAAAAATGTCACGTTAGTCTATCCTTTATCAATATAGGAGCCAATTTCGAAAGGGGTTTTCAAATATGGAAATGATATGAGAATAGTCTTGATACCTGCTCTCCTTCTTGCATTAGAGCATAACTGACCGTGTGTGAGCGTGACGTACTTTTGACGGAAATTGACATTTACTTTTTGATTGCAAAATTGAGCCCCTGTTCAAATGAAGTTGACGTTTGATTATGTTCAAAACCAAAGGTCTTATGTTACTATGACACTCTATGGTGATACACCTATTTGAAAATTTGGAATACAAAATAGAGGTGAGACTAACTAACTTCTTGGTAACTATACATATATCGTTTATATAGGATATCGTATATAGTTAAATCAATGTTAAATGCCCTTATTTCTTAGAGTAAGAGCGTTTGCGTACTGCGGCCGATCCGAACCTGATTAAATATCAGTCCGAAGTAGCAGTATAGTGCATTTTTGAAAAATTACGTCCGAAGAAATCGGGTAAGTATTACCGAAATTTTGATCTTGTATGCGACCTCATACACGCAGTTCGCAAACGCTCTAAATGGAGATGGTGCTGAAAGCAACTGTCAGGGAAATCGTGTAGCTAACGAAAACATGCTAACACTTTTTAATCGAAATACGTACAACTATTAAATAAATTTTAATATTTACAAGGATACTGGACTCACAGAGTAGGTATGACATATCATTATAATAATAAAATTGCACATTTGAATTCCTTGATGTACCGTGTGATTTGTTTCAATGACAAATATAATTTATTTGACATAAATAAATTAATTCAATTCAATTCAATTCAAATAATTTATTTCGGAACATTGTCCATAGTTGTTAGTAAAAGCAAAAACATATGAAAAACTTAATTCTAGTGTTAGTGGGTACATGAAATATAAACATTAGGTATTAAACTAAACAATGAATATCGTTCCAGTGTTTCTGGATACGGCCTTCAAATCTGTCAACAATGGTACTCAGTAGAGTGTTTGGGCTGCCCCGAATTCTGCGCACCACGGATGCTACCCTTTTGCGCATAATAGCGGCAAACCCGTCAACATGCGCATCAGCGAACATCCCCGACGCGCTACAGAAACGAGGCAGCCCCAACAGTATCCTGAAACCATTGTTGTACTGTACTCTTAGAGCACTGATAGCCTTCTGCGTGTAGTTAACCCACAGGCTGCAGGTGTAGAAAGTCTGGCAAAAAGCTTTAAAAAGCGTTAACTTAACTTGCTCTGAACACCTTGTAAACCTGCGGGCCACCATGTTGCACCGGACTGCCAGCGCTCTCCTCTCCCGTTCTATGTCCAAGTCATCACAGAGGGACTCGGAGACCCAATGGCCAAGGTACTTAAATTTTGAAACCTGTTTTAGCGGGGTGCCATTTAATTTGACAGGTGGTACGTTTTCTTTCCAGACTTAAAAAGGAGCAACTCGCTTTTCGCGACGTTGTACCTTAAGCCATGGGTCTCCACGTACCTTTCACAGATACGCAGCAGTGTGTCCAACGCACTGACGGATGGGGTCAGCAATGCCATGTCGTCTGCATAGCTTATATTAGTGACCATTTTTCCGTCTATTGAGCATCCGACCATGGCATTGCTTAGCTCATCCATCAAGCTGTTCATATACAAGTTGAAAAGGCTAGGAGAGCTTAACCCGCCCTGTCTCACGCCGCATTCCAACTTGTACATGTTTGAGTGTGACCCGGCCCACCTAACACTATTATTTTGGTGATCGTACCAGAACCTAAATATGCTAATCAGCTCCCTGGGAAAACTTGTTACACACTCCAGCTTATCCCATAGCCTATCGTAAGAAACAAGGTCGAAAGCTTTCGACAAATCCAGGAAACAGCCATACACGGGCGTATTCCTGGTGGTATAATACTGGACAGTATGCTTGAGACACAATATTGCAGTTTTAATAACGCGCTTCACGCTAACATCAGAGAAAACATTTTTGACATATAAATACTTCTTGTCTTTAGTGGGTCTACTAGCTTTTAACATAGCACCAAATAGATGTAATAGTCAATAGCTCAACTGGGTCTGAGTATTAATATTTTTCATTAAAATATTTAGAGTTTTTCCAGCAAGGTATACTATAAATAGGCTTATTTTTAGACAATGATGACACTCAAGTTTTATGTATTACTGAACATTAGCTTAGACAAAAAGAGAACCACAAATATGTATCAAGAGCAGCACGAACTGCCAACCAACTGTCATGCAGTTTGGCAGTAGATTTATTATGTAACCATTTAATGTGTCCTTTTAAGAAATAAACGATTTAATATTTATATAGAGGTGGCAAAATATTGGCAAAATAAAGTATAGTTTAAATTATTGGATCCCTTTACACGAAGAAGAAGAATATTTATATTATTAGATAATTTTTGTCTTTGTAAATTTTAAATTACTGAGTTTATCGATAAGTACATACACTAAGCATGGTACCACTCTAGTCATACTGACAATCAACCCGTAAAAATGTCAAACGCGAATAACGCGATACATTGCTGCGTCATTACGGTAGTCCCTAATCTGCGGCTTTAGCTAGCAAGCAATGCAAAGCAATGGCGAAGTTCATAATCGATTGCGTATTTATTAAAAAAACTGTTATTTTAGTACTTACCGGTGATAGAAAATCGCTCCAAGAGGAACCTTTGGGTCCTGGCTTGCCTGTCGGCACGACTAAATTGCAGAACGCGGCACGTTTTTATTTTTAATACGGCAAAAATCGTCAACCACGGTCAACAGACAACTGATCAGCGTTTTGACTGCGTTTGACAGCTTTATGAGTGTTCACTAATAACATCGGCTACACGTAAATACTATAGAAACGGTAATGGGCGGGCCATTACCGTTTCTATAGTATTTACTTGTTCTGTGTGCGAACCGGAATGGCCGGATAATCCTAACAAAATAAACCGTGTTTCAGTCTGTTTGGAATGCGAAAACGAGGAATAAGCGGCAAGCAACATCCCAGTTCGGCACGAGGGTATAATGTCAGCGTGGAGAACACTTTAAGCGAAAAAAACTCTTTGCAAATGAGACGATCGACCTGGCATGTACACTTTGTTAGATTGGTATGGTAGGGTCATTATCCGTTGGTGACCACTTGAAGGACAAAGGTTTCTTCTATTAAATATAATAACTTGCAGGCCCCAAACGAACAGTAAGCCTTATGCTATTTTAGTACTTAGTTATATCACAGGAATATAGGTACTATAATAATTTACTTTTCAAAACAACGTTTTAACCGACTTCAAATCAGTAGCCAAATTGCTTCAAGTTTGCCTATTAAATTTGAAGAGTCCCCTCGATTTCTCCAAGATCCCATCATCAGAACTGGATTTTGTGACAACGGGACCAATCGGAAAGTATATGCTTCCAAACAAAAAAAAATCTAATTGGTTCATAAATTACCGAGTTATCGCGTAACAAACACACATAAAAAAACATACAGACGAATTGAGAACCTCCTCCTTTTTTGAAGTCGGTTAAAAATTGCAAAATATCCTTAGAGTTCTCCGACTCATGCAAGGTTGTTCATTGTATACTGGGTCCTTAACAAGCACTTCCTATACTTAATAACCAGTTAAAGTAATGATCAATCTACCATACCTAGTGTACCTTTAACGTATTCATACAGTCATATTTTTTGGCATTTGTATGTATATGTTACCGTCAGATTATGAACATTTGTATGTATATGTTACCGTCAGATTATGAACATTTGTATGTATATGTTACCGTCAGATTATGAACATTTGTATGTATATGTTATCGTCAGATTATGAACATTTGTATGTATATGTTACCGTCAGATTATGAACATTTGTATGTATATGTTACCGTCAGATTATGAACACCGTCAGTTTATAATTTTACTCGCGATATTATAAACGGTCGAAAAATTGTGAATTGTAAACCGTTCACAATTTAACGAATAATTTTTCGTTAAATTATAATCTATCAATGTGAAATCGTCAAATTGTGAACTGAATCAAATTGGCACGACGCGGAACGCACCATGTGCGCTGATTGGTTTGACGAAGTATTCCACTTGCATCAGCTTCCCTTACCTACGTCAGAACATGATTTTTTTTTATCCAGCCATTTTATTCCATTCATTTCGTTATCCGGCAATATCGACGGAGCCCCGCTCGGGGCTCCTATTTCTGGGCGGTTTGGCCTTCGGGCAACTGAAGATACTTATCTAACCTAACCTACCTAGTCTTTATGTACGTTCGGTAGCAAGCCGATTTGATCTCAGTTCACAATGTGACGATTCGACATTGAAAACTAACGAAAAATATTACGTTCAATTGTGAACGGTTCTGACAGTTTACAATTTTTTGACAGCGAGTAAGATTATAAAATAACGGTGTTCACAATCTAACGGTGACATATACTCGTATATTACACAGGTATTGGTGCCTTCAGGAACAAATGAACGACACCCTATTTACCAAACCAAAGTTGTCATTTTATAAATATTTTATAGGCTTTAACGGTATAAGTAGGTTAGTCCGCGTCCCTAATCTCCCATATCCACTTCTTTAGTTAGGGGATGATGTCCGAGATAAAAAGTATTTCATCTCTACCTTCAGGTAAGTACAAATGATCTGTGTATCAAATATTATCCGAATCCAATCGGCAGTTTTTGAGCGATTGAGTAGCTAGTATCCGAACATGCAAATAGTCAAGCTTATAAATATTATCCACTAGCTTTTACCCGCGACTTCGTTCGCGTTGAATACGTACAATCGACAACCCTAGGTATTAACTGACCATTTGTGAATCTTATTTAGCTTGCAAATTGGCGGTGATCCAGTTGACGGGTTATTATGGTATTGTGGTTAAAAAAAAAGGAGGGGTAACCTGTATTTGTATAGGCTTACACACGAATATAAAACCTACGAATAAAAATGCAAGAAGCAATCTTTAAGTATGTATTTGAGATACGGTTTCGTCTTTTAAACATAAGTACTTAAAGTTTTTGTTAAATCATATTTACTGTTTTCTTCTATAATCCACTAACCTTAAAGGCAGCGATGATAAAATAAAAAAATCGGCCAAGTGCGTGTCGAACCACGCACAACGAAGGGTTCCGTGCCTATTAAAAAGGTCGTATCGTCACAGAAATCTTACGACACTTACGTCCTTTTCCGCAGGTTTTCAGCAATATCTCGAAAACCTTTTAACCGATCTTGTTCAAAATACTTTTCGGTAAAAGAATTTAATAAGCGCTATGTCTATAATTTCTTTTAATTTTTATTAATTCACCGTTTGGAAATTAGAGGGGGGGGGGCACAATTTTTATGACTTTCGGGGCGATTACCTCCGACTATATTCATTTAATCAAAAATATATGTATTTGATAGCCTGCCTTAAACTACGAAATTTTACATTAATATGGCCATCGAACATTTTGATCAGAAGCGGAGAATATGGCACAATCCACCGGTTGAGGCTTTCTGCACCGCGAATTCTAGTAGTAACAGACGCAGGAGGACGCACTCCATCGTCAGGTGCTCTTCGCCGGTATAGTGGATACCCATTTTCACTCGTCTGCGTGTCCTTTAGTAACGCTCGGGGGTACTTCTTTGTACACTTCCCATCCTGCATGCACGAAGGTGACATACTTAGTGCACCGCATGGACCGTGGATCATGTTTTTGACGACAGTGTCGTGTAGTTTTTTGTCAAAATTGACATCAGGAATTTCCGCACTAATTACTTCATCGATGATTTGACAGGGACGCAATTTCTCCTTTAGCCACAATAAAAGGTGTAGGTACATGGGGCAACCTTCGCTTTTGCCACTCTATAGTGCCTTCATCGGATGCTGAGCCTGGCCTTCAAGACGTCCAGGTAAGCCAATACGCAATCTACCCAAACTTTAACATTCATTCTGCAATATCACGGCGACCGCGCAAGGACTCGATTTTGATACAGTCCACTTAGAATCTGTCGCCTTTCGCAATAGTAATATACTTCATTTGCAGCACTGCGATTCTCCAAATATTTGACCTTTACTTAACAGGGCGACCAAATTCTGTACTTTAATTTTAAAAAAACCCATGCAATGAGGTCGTTCCTCTCAGTGGCTTTTTATCCAGGCATTAGTTCATTGATTGGTAATATCCGGCCTTGCCGTGTTGCATGTAAGCGTGATGAACAGATCCGGACGGCCGTAGCTCCGAACATACGCGAACGCAGCTTGCGTGTACTCGTGTCTCGGGCTATTCACGACGGAGGAGGGCAGTATCACTATCTGCCCCACATCGTTGGCGTTAACTTGTGCGTCATTGCTTACAGCATCTTGTAAGTGAATGTAATTTTCTGCTCGCAACTTGCGTTGGTTTAGTGATATGTACCTAAGGCGTTCGCTTTCAAGCTTAACATACATATCGACTAAAAACTGGTGCAGAAGGTGCTTGCAGCGTAACAACAGATTGAACCCGTTGCTACGCAACATAAGGTTGTATGCATAGAAATTCATACAGGAAACGTTTTTGTTTGGTACTGGTTGCGTAGTCTGTGGATTCACCTGAGGTATTTCCAAATGATACCCTTCCTGGCCTTTCCGGAATATGACTGGACCCTGGAGTGCATCTAGGAACCTGTGAGTGTCAGCGATGCGGCAGAGCCGGCCTTCGCGCGCGCGCAGCACGATGTCACTGCCGGCGGTGGGCTCCGAGCCGGCGACCACGGCCACCACCTTGCTGGTGGTGGGCGCGTTGTAGCGCCGCTCGTGATGTCCAAGGGGCACGCAGTCAGGGTGGAACACTACCATAAACGTTTCGTCAGTCATGTTCTTCAAAGCGCTTCTAAATTCATGTATTAGCACGTTACTGTCCTCCAGAACTCTTTGAATTGTTTGTAGTACTGGTCTCTGAACGCCTTGTATGATGGAGGACCGTCGATCAAATTGCGCTTCCTCGTCACTTAAAAAGTAAACCTGCAAAAACTGTGGCTGTTCATTGGCTACAGGAAGGAAGTTGGAAACTAATTCGTCTTCTAGCTTCCGCTTGCTCCGCAGTCTCAGAAGCTCGCTGGGAGGCCAGATAGTGGGCATGCTGTTGAAGTCGGTGTTGGTGCTGCTCCGAAGTTTCTTCAGCCCTCAAATTTGCCTGCCACTGTGCTTATTCTTCACGCCGCGCCTGAGACTGGCTCGGTGACTCAGCAGTTCGTTGAGGCGTGCTTTTGAAGTCGGTGCTGGCGCTGCTCAGACGTTTCTTCAGCCCTCACACTTGCCTGCCACTGAACATCTTCGTCGCACCGCGCCCGAGACTCGATGGGTGACTCAGCAGCTCGTTAATAGGCCAGATAGTGGGCGTGCTGTTGAAGTCATGAATGAAGTGAACAACTATTATGCGTGGTCGGTGGAGGATGGAGGTTACACTCATAGTATGTAACTCCAATACAATATCGTTCTCTATTGCACTTGCGTATTCGAGTGATAGAGAAGGAGATATACAAACTTTGAACTTCGACATAAATAGGTAGTTCGTTCGCACGGTTAGCACTGAGAATATAACAGTGAGCAAAAAAGGGTACCCGTCTCTTTCTAATTAGAGCAGTTAAAAAGTGACGACTACATAAGTCACGCACCATCACGTGCTAGCCATGCGTCGATAAATTATTGTCGGGAAGCTTTGTGAATACATCCTCGATACTTGTATATCTCCATCTCTACCGCTCTTATTTGAGCGACAGAAAAAGATATACGCGAACCTCATTGCCGGTCTGTAAAAAGATTTGAGTGCTGGCAGCTGACATTTCATTTAGAAACAATACATAAGAACTGCGCCTTTTTGTGTCAAAATAACACAAATCGATTATATTCTGCACGCGATTATATTTCTTAACATATGATCGTGTGTTCTAGAATAGCATAAATATTTCAATGGATACGCTTCTTTGTCTCTGAGATACAAAAACTTCGATATGCCAAAATATACGTCAATGTGCATTATACTTGTAATTATTTAGTTTCAAGCCATTATGCTGCTTATTGATAGTAACTTAACACCTAAAATGGCGTAAATATCTAAATAAACTTCAAAATCATGAAATTAATATGAAATTAATACCCAAAATTTATATTCGGCGAAAATTAGCGAAACAATTCGAGATAAAATTTAGCCTATGTGTTAATTCGGGTTATAAACTACCTCTTTACCTAGTTTCAGCAATATCCGTTCAGCCGTTTTTGCATGATCGAGTAACAAACATCCAGACATCCAAACATCCAAACATCCAAACTTTCACATTTATAATATTAGTAGGATTAGTACCTATCATAGTTGGATTACCTAATAGAGCACTTAATATTTTTAAGGGCCTATTATTGGTACCACTTGTCATATGATTACCAGCAATGGCTTCTCTAAGGCATGCATAAAAGATAACGGAAGCAAGCATAGTTAGGTAAGTACCTAATCTACGAGCTACTAATTCAATATTTGAACCAAAGTTGTAATATTTTGATAGGGATATTTCTTCTTGTTTCTGGTACCTACTTAGGTATATCTAATGTTATTATAATTAAATGCGAAACTTACTCTGACTACCTTTTCACGCCTAAACCGCTGAACCGACTAATACCCAGAATCTATCTATATTTATATATATATATATATTTACGTAAAAGTCCTGACTGACTCACTCATTTAAATCAACACCCAGCCCTAACCGTTGAATCTAGAAAGCTGATTTTCACAATAGGTAGTTTA
Organism: Epinotia brunnichana; assembly: GCA_963854355.1. Classification (NCBI taxonomy): domain Eukaryota; kingdom Metazoa; phylum Arthropoda; class Insecta; order Lepidoptera; family Tortricidae; genus Epinotia; species Epinotia brunnichana. The sequence goes on along the minus strand of OY977936.1, from coordinate 41,213,071 downwards.
TATAACGTTAGAAGGGATTTTTGAAAATTCCACGCTCAAGGGGGTAAAATGGGGGTTGAAAGTTTGTATAGGGATGGAGTAAAATTTTAAGTGAGAAACTTGAAACTTTGTGCATGGACTCCTTATTATAATACCTACAAGGAAAAGTTATTTTTGGGTTTTGGAAAAACCCACCCCTAGCGGGTTAAATAGGGGTGCAAAGTTTGTATGGGGGAATCTCATTTTTGAGCTACCTACAAAATTAAAACTTTATGAAAAGATTCCTTATCAGAATACAAAAAATGTCTTTTTGCGTTTTGGAAAAATACACCCTTAATGGGGTTAAATATTATATCATTTTATAAATGCGAAAGTGTGTCTGTCTGTCTGCCTGTTACCTCTTCATGCTAACACTGCAGAACCGATTTAGATGAAAGGTATATAGGTAGTTTGAGTCACGGGGAAAGACATATGATAGATTTTATCGCGGAAACAACCCCTAAGGGGGTGAAATGGGGGTGAGATTTTGAATGGAGCTACGATATAAACGAGTCGCGGGCAGAAGCTAATCGGGTTGACACGATGTTTGTTGCTCACCCAAATTATGTAGAACTATGAGAGAGATTTCTGAGTACGTAACAGTCATCCAAACTTACAAACGTTTGCAGTTATATTATGATTAGAAAATGAAATTACTATATATATTATGGTTTTCAATACTTGTGTGAATGTTGTTCTTGTAAATAAGAGTCATGTACAATTTATTACTTTTCTTATAAACCATTCAATTTAGTTCCGTTTGAATCACTTTGAGGGTTGAATTACGAAAGTAACTAACTACTACCTACCACCTCTTCACCTCCTCCATCCCAGTAATTTGATATGAGACCGAAGGCGAATTTCAAGGTCCACTCAAGATCCTGCTGTAACTTATTAAAAAGCATGGTTCACATCCAGTATAGTTCATTGAAAGTCCTTCCGCTTGGACGAATGGTTCTCAATTGCATTTTTAACCAACTTCAAAAAAGGAGGAGGTTCTCAATTCGTCTGTATTTTTTTTTGTGTGTATGTTACGCGATATCTCGGTAATTTATGAACCGATTTGATTTTTTTTTCTTTGTTTAAAAGCATATACTTCCAGATTGGTCCCGTTGTCACCAAAATCCAGTTCTGATGATGGGATCCTGGAGAAATTGAGGGAACTCTTAAAATTTTATAGGCAAACTTGAAGCAATCTGGCTACTGATTTGAAGTCGGTTAAAACTTTGTTTTGAAAGTACAATTATGTAATGTACAACGCATTTGCTCTCGGAAAGCAGTTCATGTGGTAAAGCTATGGAAGGGAAATGTGGAAATGTTCATTTTCACTTCCCATGCTCGCAAAGTTCGCCTTTGTGCTGGATGCATAAAAGTGGCATTTTGTGTAGCATAACAAAATGCCACTTTTATGCTCTAGTGCACAAAGTAAAATTGTTTTAAGGTGAGGCATCTCGGGTGAAGCTACATACGCGACACTAAAAACCTACTAGGCGGCGCAACATTATCGTAATTCTCCCCAGAAACACACACCGCTACATTTCACGCACACTATCTCACTTTACTGTGACAGGTCACTGACCTCGGTATTTTTTTGCTTTCGTGATATTATACATGTAAATCAGTCACCAACCTCCATACAGAAAGTGAAATTGTCAAAACATCTTATTGAAAAATGTCAGACTTGTTGACATTTCCTTATTCTGCGATGATTCTGCGTATGTTTCTTAGGTACATTTTGGTATATGAAATATGTACTATTGATAAGTCAATAGATTAGTCTTTAGATTGGCAATGTCATAGCAACTCTATTCGGTCTACGCTAAGGTGCAAAATTTCATGAAAATAAGCAAGCGAAAATTTATTAACATTGCTTGACAAAAGGGGTAACATTATGGTAAGGACTCAGATCGAGCTGGCTTTTTGGGGGGCTTGAGCCTGGATGGATAATTAAATTTGAAAATTCAGTTTAATTCTCAAGTCTCAACTCATCAAAATAGAGGGGCCATTAAGCGATCACGTCAGTCAGAATGATCGAGCCTTGTTGGTACGTACCTATTTGTACGTTACTGGGTAGGTATCTATATTAGGTAATCCTTATTTTGCTCCTTAGTTTTATAGTGTGAGAATGCAAAAAAGTAGGTACTACAAATAATACTAAGTATAAAATACCGTCCTAAAACATAATTATACATTCGGTTTCTGCTGCTGTTGTTAGAGTTATTATGAAAGTGTAACACCAATGTATTAGGTATACCCGTAAACCAATATCAGGCCAGAATATAATTATACTAAATAGACCTAATAAAATCGTACCTACATATATTAATACGTATTTAGTACACTTTAATCACTGTCACTGACACCCCCTGGTGCCTCTATGATTGTGATGTACGGTAAGTAGTGTCGTCAGCAAACCGAAAGTGAGTAATGTAGTCGCAGGTGATGGTGATACCTACATCAAAGGGTAGACACTAATAAAATAATTATAGTAATTTGTTAGTGCTATGTGGAAGTCATTTGTATATTCATGAAGATCATAAAAACTTTCGGTGCTCTCCAGTACCACATCCAATGAACCTGGTTCAAAGCGATGCGTTGTTAGGACTATAGAATTCGACATTAAAATCGCAAAGCACGATGTAGTTCTGGTTTTTACAAGCTTTATATTAACTTCACCTGTTTGTATGTAGGTTAATTTTGCCAGTAACTTATTTGGTTTTGTTTTATGGATCAGTTAGGGTAGTGTTGACACAAATTTGCGACTTCGAAAAGCTTGTGCCAGTTGCGCGACACGCGTAAAACTGCGAAATTTTAGGACTTTTTTTACATTTACGCCTGAATTTTAAAGTTGATTAAAATGGGGAACTTGCATGGGACTTCAATTTCGAATAAATTGCACTCAATTGATGCGGATATATGTACGTAGAAATATCATACAGAAAAAAAAAAACGATTGTATTAGTTTTATCTTAAAAAATTATGTTTCGATAAAATAACATAACAGTTTCACAGAATATTGAATTGGCACAGTAAATGATATTTTGTATGAGAAGTATAGACTTAAACGCAAATGTTGTGGAGATAATTGCAAATTAATGACTTACTCCATAGTAAACGCGCCGAGAATATATTTTGTGACGTCATAGCATAAGCCAGTTTAATATAGAGCGTTTTCGGGGGGTGCTGGCGCGTGCAGATTTCAAATGCATATAAAATCAGAAAAATAAATCATAAGAAAGTTTTAGTGCTACAGTTGTTTTAATGCTAAATTATACATTTGATGTTCGCAATAAAATAAAAAGATGCAAGTTCCCTATTCCAACAATTTTATTTGAATTAAACTGCAAATCTGTAAGCTCTAAGGGGACGAAGCTATTGCCCTTCGAAAATTATATATTTTCCGAACTTCGTCGATTTTAAATTGCCCTGTCTGGACCAAAACATAATCATAAATCCCTCGCGCTATGAGAAAAAATATTAGTTATATAGTTATACTTAATTTAATTTGCTTTCATTAAAACACAGAGAGGTCTGTGAGACTAATAATTCAATCACAATCTCGAAAACACTAAAATAGGTAAAACTTGATTATCAGATAATGAGACATTTGGTGTTACTATACTGACAAATGTATAGGTATTCAAAGGGCTTTGCATGCACATTTGCCACCAACTAGCAGAGAGCTAAGCTCAAATGCTCAGTTCTATGCTTAATTTGCTCAGGAAAATTATTCGAAATCATCGCTTTGATTTCGATAGGCGATGACGAGAACGATCTTGAGAAAGCCCAGGCACAACACGAACTCAAAAAACTGAAAGAACCTGAGAAAGAAAGCGTGGAAGAACCTGAAGAAAAGCTTCTAGCTGAACCAAACCAAAAGAAGTCTGTAAATTAAAAAGTAATTATCGTTTTTACATGATTTATAGCCCTCCGTATTGCTTTTAAAAGGCAGAGGGCGGGGCCACATTGTGGTGCGGCGGGACAAACCTTTTAATCGGCGCCAGCCGGCAATCCAGTATTGCGTTCGTGTTTCAGCATACAAGAAAGAATTTTGTTATTTCACAGTAAACACTTGTACTTCGGTAATGACTTGTGGTTTTTGTATGCACACTTGTAGGATTTTTGAGTTTTTTCAATAGTTTTTGATTGAGCGTTAGCGCGCGCGCGATAGGTATTTTTAGTGCACTGTGGTTTGGGGTGGGGGTGAAGGAAAGTTGCCAGGTATGGCGTGTAATAGGATGCGTTCAAAAATGTGTGGTTGTATATTAAAAATAAATAAAGTAAATGAGTAAAATTAATAGTAATGTGTAGGTATTGGCGCCGCCACATTGCACATTTGATATTATTTCTTGAGTAACATTTATGTTGAATATTCAAATTTTAAATTTAGGTACCTAATGCATAAATTGACATTGTTTATTTCTGTTCAATAGTAAGTGTCTATTAGTTGTTAAATGACAATCCTTAATTGGAGATACAATTTCCACTTTGTGTATTAACATTTTGAATATTATTTTATTCTTATTACTTATTATTGACGATCGTGATAAGGACCTATATTGTAATTTTTATCTCGAAAGAAATAAATCTAAACCTAAATCACGTCGAACCGATGGCCGTTGGGGCAGAAAGGTTCTCGGGTGGGGACCGGACTGATGACCTGGTGAAGGTCGCGGGAGTCCGCTGGATGCGGGTGGCGCAGAACCGGTCATTGTGGCAATCTTTGAGGGAGGCCTTTATACAGCAGTTGACGTCTTTCGGCTGATATGATGATGATTATTTATTGCTTTTCTCCATTGATACTTGGTACTCGAAGGCCTTTTGCACTCAATTCTTCAAAAAAGCTATTTTTACCTTTTTTCGTATTTTCAAGATTGTGCGTGTAGTCTTACAGAATTTATAGAAGGTTTGTATGAAAGAAAATTACATATCAACAAAACTTTATATCCAACAATTTTTCTCATTGGACGAGGGATTTTGCCAATATTTTGATCCGGACGGGACCATGACTTAAAATTGACAATCTTCGGGAAAATAGACTATCTTTGAAGGGCCATCGCTTGAGTTTATAGACCTGTGGCTTAACTCAATCTGTTTTAAATTTATTTATCTTTTAAAGTGTACTACATCTTGATGGTCAAAGTAGCATAGTTTATGACTTTTAAACCAAAATTTCGTGTTCACACTATCCTAACTATATATCGGTTCAATATACCGAAAAACCATGCCCTTGCGATTTAAGCCTATTTTGTGTCGATTTCTACTGACCTATATCTACAAAGAATAATATAGGTAAGCAATATTATATCGTAAACTAGTGAATATCTGTGAGTTAATTCAAATGAACCCTAAGCATCCTCCAATGTGTGAATCCTCTTTAGTAGCAAGCGTCCATAGGCTTCGATATCTCGCAAACCGTGTGTTTGTTTGCAAAATACATGGTATAAAAAAATTGTACTAATAATAATTCTTTGATAATTGTACTGACTGCCGTACTTCCTGGATGGCCCCTCGATTTCGATTCCTGCTTGTAAGTAATGTATTTTATTTACTCATATTTCTTTTGTACGCATAGAATTACAAATGATATGCCATTTTATACTATATATGTATGTATCACATACATACATATAAACCTGAGCTCCTACGTTATAATTTCACCAAATATCAGCCCCAAAATCGTCGTGATTTTTGAGATAATTAAAAAAAAAGGAAAATCGTTTTTATTTATTATCTACTAAACTGGCAGCCCGATTTTTTTTTAATTTGTATATATTATGAAGATAATAGAGGACTTTGTATAAAAAAATTACGTTGAAATTTTATATTTTAGTTAAAAAAAAAAGATTTTTAATATTTCAAAAAAAAATTTTTTTTACTTGCTTTTACTTGCACCTTTCAATATTGGATATTTTATAAACCATTAAATACTCTACCACATATTTTTTTTTCAAAAAATATCACTTGGATCAGCAGGTTAAAAAAAGCGAATTTGTAACCTCTCATACATAGGTTTCCCTTTACTAGGTATAGGGTAGACTTCCTCTATTCCTCTATTATCTTCTTAATATATACAAATTTTAAAAAAATCGGGCTGCCAGTTTAGTTGACAATAAATACAAACGATTTTCTTTTTTTTTTATTACCTATCTCAAAAATCACGACGATTTTGGGGCTGATATTTGGTGAAATTACAACGTATATAAAGATAAATTATCCGAGCAAAAGGAAAACCATTTTCTCGTCAAAGGCAGTTTCGCCATACAAACACGGCTATACCCTTTGGTTTAGAGATAGTTTAAGTCCTGGGAAAAGACATAGGATAGTTTTTATCTCGGTAATCATCCCCTAAGGGGGTGAAATGGGGGGTGAAAATTCGGATGGAAACAATTTGAATGAAATTTGGAATAGAGATAGTTTGAATCCTGGGAAAGGACATACGATAGTTTTAATTTCGGAAATCATCCCCTAAGGGAGTGAAATGGGGGTGAAAATTTGGATTGAACCCGTTTAGATGAAATTTGGCAAAGAGATAGTTTGAATCCCGGAAAATGACAACGGCTAGTTTTTATACCGAAAATCATCCCCTAATGGGGTGAAATGGGTGGTGAAAATTCGGACGGAAACCATTTGAATGAAATTTGGAATAGAGATAGTTTGAATCTTGGGAAAGGTCATACGATAGTTTTAATTCTGGAAATCATCTCCTAAGGGGGTGAAATGGGGGGTGAAAATTGGTATGGAATCCATTGAGATGAAATGGTTTAGAACTAACTATAGTGATAGTTGGAGTTCCGGGAAAGGAAAATGCATAGTTTTATCCCGAAAATCATCGCCTGAGGGGATGAATGGGGAGTGAAGATTTGGATGGATCCCATTCAGATAAAATCAGATGCAGAGATAGTTTGAGTCCCGGGGAAGGTCATAGAATTGTTAGAGGGGAAATTGGGGGGTAAATAGCTACTAGAACCGCTGCACCGATTTAGGTGCTATTTGGTATAGAGACAGTTTGATTCCCGGGGATAAGTCCTGAGAAAGGACATTAGACAGACTTTATCCCGGAAATCATCCCCTGGCCAGGAGTGAAATTTTGGATGGAATCCATTGAAATAAAATTTGGTATAGAGATAGAATTTGTCCCGAAAATCATCCCCTAAGGGGGGTGCATAATTGGATGAAACCCACTTAGTAGAAATGTGGTTTGGATATAATTTTTAATTCCGGGAAAGGACAGGATAGTTTTTATCACGGAAATCGTCTCCTATGGGGTCGAAATAGGGGTAACCATTTGTATGGAGTTACTATACCTATAATTGAAAATATGTTCAACATACGTATATTTGTACTTCTAAATTAAATAAATAAATAAGTAGATTAAGTTATATCTGTACTTACCTTAATATGTAAATATATAAGTATAAAAAAAAAAATACATGTGTTATTTTTCTCATAAACTACTTATGATTTATAATAAATATTTTATAGTGACAAAAGTTGTTCAAAAGGCATTAAATATTTCATTCAAAAAAAATCAGACCTAAAATGTCACTTTTTGAAAAAATCCTTTTGAAATAGTCTATACCCACCGATTTGGGTAGATTTTTACCGGGTGCTTTGGGTAAATACCTGGCATTTACCCACCCCTACCCATCTCTAGGCATTAGCTTAATCCAGTAACTTTATACATCCAGAGCATGCGACAGATCCGGTACTTGTGATTTTTTACAGAGATTTTTTCCGGTAGTTGTGATGTTGGCCCAATGAATAATCCAAGTTTGTGACCTCGAGAGCCGAACGCAACTTTGTCAAAAATCGAAAATACCGCGAGAGCTTTTATTATAACCCTAAAGGACTAGTTTTTGATAGTACCTTTTCAGGACGTTTTTATTTATATTTCAGAATTGTCTCTGTAGAACCAATAGTTTCCGAGATAAAACCTTTCAAAGTTTATGAAATGAAATGAAATATTTATTATTAACATATACAGACAGACATTCACAAACATAACTGTGGTCCCACACTAGGCTAGGCCTGTCCCGTGGAGACCAAGACAAATACTGATTAACTGTCCATGCGACTTAGCATGAAAACAAGACAAAGTAAAAAGAGAAAAGAGAAAAAAAATACAATTATAAACTAACAATTAATTAATTATATTAGGATGCTTGTCTGCGGTGATGTATGTGTATGTGTAGTGTGTAGTGTATATATGTAATGTATGTGAGTGTATGTTATGATATTACATTGATGATTGTTTCCGATTGCTCGTAGTTCCAAGGTAACAATAGAGATTGGATTTTAATTTTTGCCTCTAGGAAACTGCTTTTTCTTAGGTCAATACGTTTAGCAAATGTGTTATAGATGTGCGGAAGTAGAAATATATGAAAACGCAAAGCAAATTTAGTTTTAAGTAAAGGCACTTTGAAGATTCTTTCCTTTATCGTATCATTATATGACGGTAAATTTAAGGTAGACTTATGCACGTTTATGGAAGCCCGTAGCAGGAACAACCTTCGTACACTGAGGACCTGTGCCTCTCTGTTCAAGTCCACCGTGGGGTAACGGCGAGGTTTACCAAAAGAAACTTTTAAAACTGCTCTTTGAGCTCTTTCCAGAATTAAAAGAGTGGTCTTTGCAATTCCTCCCCAGGCTAGAATGCAATAATTTAGTATTGACTGGCATAGTGCGAAATAAACAGTCTTTAGAAGTTGTCCGTTAGTAGCTTCTCTCAGTAGCTTCATAGTATAAATTAGCTTACGAATCCTAGCTGCAGAAAGACAAATGTGCTTTTTGAAACTTAAATTCTGGTCTAAAACCACACCCAAATACTTGAGGGAGTCTGATTTTTGGATGCTTTTACATTTGCAGTTCTGGTCAATTGAAACACAGCTCTCAGTGTGAATTTTGAAGCTAGCAATAGAGGATGGGGGACTAGATAATGCGGTTTTATGGAAGCATAGAAATTGTGTTTTTTCTGCATTTAATGTGAGAAGATTTTGGTTTAACCAGGCTGATATATGTCTAAGTCCTGATATTGCTGTATCTTGGACATTTTGCCATGAATGACCGCTGAAAACAATAGCAGTGTCGTCCGCATAGCACAAAAAACACTATTCGGAATTTTCAGGGACATTATGTCATTTAAATATGCCAGAAAAAAAGGAGGGCCCAAAATGCTTCCCTGTGGGACCCCAAATGATATATTTTTTTCACTACTAAGCAAGCCTCCAACTCTAACGCATTGGCATCTGTTGGTCAAATAGCTACTAAACCAATTTAAAGCAGTACCCCGTATGCCAAATCCTTCTAACTTACGAAGTAATATGGGAATCGAAACCGTATCAAAGGCCTTGGCGAGGTCTAAAAATATGCCAATACAGTTTCGACCTTCATCTAAATGAGAGACAACAGTTTCCGTCAAACGTGTTACCGCGTCCTCCGTTGATTTTCCTTTTCGGAAGCCAAATTGCAGATCAGAAAGTAGATTATGATTTTCAAAAAAAGTTTGTAAGGCGCTTATTGATGATCCGTTCCAGAAGCTTGGAGTAGGCTTTAAGAAGAGAAATCGGGCGGTAATTACTGGGAATATCGTTGGGTCCACTTTTATGTATCGGGATGACAGTAGCAGTTTTCCAACTTTGTGGAAATTTGCCTGTGGATATGCTAAGGTTAAATATTGCAGCTAAGGGTTCCGATATAATGTCACCAATTAAGAATTTTGTTACTAATACCGTCTATCCCTGGGGCACTTTTAATGTCCAGTGACTTAATAAGGTTGAAGACTTCGTGTTTATCAGTAGGCTCGATAAAAAATGAAGTAGAATTTGTATGGCAGATACTTATTTTAGATGCAAGAGCTTCCTGAGTTTCATTGGTTTTTGTTAAAATACATTTTGCTAGATTTGAACCCACAGAAGAAAAGTAAGCATTGCAATGATCAAGAGAGTCTTCAGCAGATGATTTAGTTTTTAATAGATCATCGGCCGTAGACACTGTTTTATTTTTGTGAGTAATTCGTCTAATTGTGTTCCAAAGCTTTTTTGGTGCATGTTTATTTTCAACTAATTCCTTGTTATCATATTCCGTTTTTAATTTTCTGAGTAGGTCGATGTAAAAAATTCTGTAACGGGTATAAATTACTTTTTTGAGATAATTTTTCGGATCATTGCGGTATTGTAGATGTAATCTGTCTCTGTGTTTAGAACATCTAATTAACCCAGGGGTCATCCAAGGTTGCAGAGCAAACTTGGAGCGACTAACTTTGACAGTCCTTGAATGTTTGGATAACGCGTCATTAATAGTGGCGGAGAAGGAAGTTACGGCACTCTCAAGATTATCATCATTCAGAATGGGCAACCAGTTAACAGCCTGTAACTCGAACTTAAGAGAGTCATAATCATAATCAACAGTATTTTTCACGCGATTTGGTTTTTCTGTCACGATTGGGTCGACGGAGAGGCCTACCATTGTAAGGTCATCTGTGAGGTGTAAGTGAGGTCAGCTGAACAAACTACCGACTCTGCTGAATTATTAGTGGGTATAAAAATATGATCCAAACATGTTTTACCATGGGTAGCCGTATCGATACTAGGGAAAAGTCCATACTCTGACAGCATATTCAGATACTCCAAGGCATACGGGTCAGATGCCGAGGCCAAAATATCCAAATTAATATCACCAGCAAAAATAAGACAGGGAGACTGATCAATATTCATTAGAGCAGTGATTCCCAAAGTGGTCCAGGTGGACCCCCAGGGGTCCACGGGAGACTTGCTGGGGGTCTACGTAGGCGTGAACAAAAAATGGGGGTCCATAAAATGTTAATGGGGGTCCACGAAAATTTATCTGGTTTTGATAGTAAAGAGCAAAAATGTAAGCATAGTTTTTAAAAGGGCCTACTACCTACCTACATTGTTTTTAGTACCTAACTAAGCAGATTATATTTTAATAAGGCAAGCGACTGTTACTTGTTCAAACTTGCGTATTCGATATTACGTAGGTACAATTTCGTGTACAGACTTGCAAAGCGCTATCCGCCCGACAATGCTTAATGCTTGTTCAGACATGAATTTGATCACCACTATAAATACTTGATGCCAAAGGCAAACTCATTCATTTGTTTCCGGAATTACGAAAAGAAGGTGTGAGAAAATTTATATCAGTGTTTGCTAGTGCCGGAGAAAAGTAAGTACCTACCTTTTTTTTGTTTTATAGTACTTAAGTATTTTGTTTACGTGTACCAGTCGGTTGATCACAACTGTTTGTATACAACTATACACGGTGTTTCTTTACCCGTCTTAGACCCGAAGCCCACTTAATGTATCCGTATCGTACTTATCATTCGCAAAATATAAACGGTACCTATTAGTTGAGTTTTAAAGTGCATAAAAAGCATAAAAAGTAATATTCGAAAAATTATGTTTGAAACATCCTGAATTGCGCGTGATTAGAGTTCTTACCTATCTACAAAGATAGCGGCCGCGATCATATGGCGCGTAGGTAGTGTAGGTACCTACCTATCAAGTGCACTTTCGGACAATGTATTTTTTGGCATGTGTCATGTGTGCTTTTAAAAAATCGGGAAGTGGTAGGTATATAATATGCAGGCGCAAACGGTGAGGGCAACGCACTCTAAACCGAATAGGTAGGTATCACTAACACTGCGACGGTCGGAAGAGATTAATTCCAATCTTTCCTTCATACTTAAACAGGCTTAGGACTGTCTGACACAATTTTCCGATGTAAAACATTAGTGGTAGATACGTATTTAACAAAGTAAGGGATTTCAGGCGTATTTAAAAGATTGGAATCAACCATTTGTAAATAATCCAGATTATCACTATCACTTATCACCACAGCTATCACTCATCGTCACACGCGATCGAACACTACTGTCAACTTTCGTCAATGAGGTTAACCAGCACTTGAATAACAGAAATCAAGTGCTGGTTGTCTTCATTGACTTCAGCAAGGCGTTCGATACGTTAAACTATTCCACGCTTTTTTCAAAATTAAAACAGGTTGGTATACGGGGCCCCCTGCTGGAGTGGTTCCAGAACTATCACACAAATCGTAACACCGTGGTACGCGTAAACGGACAGGATAGTGACCCTATCCCTACTCTACGAGGAACAGCCCAAGGGTCAATTTTGGGCCCTACCGAATACTTAATTTACGTGAACGATATGTGTAACCTTTTCACTGAGGGCTCGGTATTTCAATTTGCAGACGATACTTGCCTGGTCACATACGGTAAAAATGTAAACGAGGCTGAGGCGATGATGCAATGTAATTTCGATATTCTATGTAATTGGGCGCACGATGTGGGTCTGGTTATCAACGCAAAAAAAACCAAAATTCTGCATGTACACTCCCCATACATCAAAACTGACAGCCCTAAAATAGAGAAGACGTTTTCAAGGCACAAAAAAGGTGTGTTAGAGCCATGTATGGTCTCAAACCGACTGACAGTTGTGTACCTTATTTCAAAGACTCAAGAATTTTGACGATGCCCTCTCTATACATCTATGAAATAATCATGTTTGTCAAAAACAATACGACCTTATTCAAAAAGCACAGTGATGTTACTAATAGAAACTTGAGAAAGAAAAATACTTTAAATCTTTGCATAGTTCCTGCAAAGACAGCATTGATGCAAAAAAGTATGTATTGTCTAGCCAGCAAAATTTATAACCACTTACCTTATAACATGAAGTCATTAAATATGTTAGAATTAAGAAAGAAATTAATGACATTATTATTACATAAATGTTATTATTCCATTTCAGATTATATAAATGATAAATTAGATTGACATTTCTTTGACTCTTTTAATTATATATTTTTTTCTCTTTTAATTATACTTGACATATTTAATTGACATTCTTAAGATCGGACATGCACTAATACATTCATCTACCTATATAACTTTTTTTATCAAAGATTGTTTAACTTCAATTGCTGACCTTACTATATAATTATAATTTGTACAAAGGCACCTGAATTTTGTATGCATGATAGTAGGTATAAGGTACTCATTTAGTATTAAGCTCAAAGTTTTTGTACGCCTATTGGCAAAACATAGTGAGACTGTAAAAAAAGACAACCACTGTAATTACCTATGTTTACAAATAAAACACTTACTTACTTACTTACTTACTTACTTACTATAATCCTAGCCCACTCGCACACTTGCTTGCATGGCCGGCCCGCGGCGTGCGCTTGCGCACCGCTTGAGCTGGTGGACCACCACACATACCTGGGCCTCGTCATCGACAAAAGTTTCAACTGGAAGCCTCATGTTGATAATATATGTAACAAGTTGAGATCATTACGTGCTAAAATGAACATACTAAAATATAAAATACCGTATAATATATTAAGACTGCTATATTTATCGCTAGCCGATTCAATAATAAGCTATGGCTTAAGTAGTTATGGGCGTACATATAAAACCAACATAGGCTGCATCTACAAGCTACAATTGAGCATACTCAAAACTATTGTACCTACATACATGAAAAATAAACTTAAGGACGAGTCCAGTGTATTTAAATACTGCAAAGTAATGTCAATTTTTAACAAGCTTGATATGTCAATAGTTCTAGAAAACTATGATAAAATAAAATTGTTAAAAACCCGATGTAGGCATAAACAATTACGTAAATTAGACTACCAAACTAGATATATTATGCCTAACTACATAAATGTATATGGTGGGAGTACATGCTACCTAACTTTTTAAATAATATGCCAGAAGATATACACACAAGTGTCCTTGCAGACAAAAAGTCGTGCAAGATCGCATTAAAAAGATTCTATCTAACGAGAACAGACAGCGAGGTGTAGTTGCTGGAGTTTAAATACAATACCTACATAATAATAATATATTGTAATTACCTATATTAGGATCATGATATTACTGTTGTGAGCGTTGCGATACATTCGCGTCACGCATAAACCTTAAACAGGTTTCTGTACGCGTCTATTAATTTTGTACTGTATCTTTTTTCTTTTAATATGAATAAAAAAAAAAAAAAAAAAAAAAAAAAAAACTTGCCAATAACAAAGCAGCACTTGTGCATAATGTGCATTAGCCGAAAACCAAAATGTGACTGAGGTCACTGAGGCGGCATTTCACAAAGGGAAGCGCGAGCGCCTTAGAATAGGGATTACGCGCGGGGTTGAAAGGTGCCGCTCGCACGTTATTGGACGGTAGTCCACGTGGACTTATTTTTATTGGATATTGATTAGCAGGCTCGATTGCTAGGTACTATCACCTATTGACTGAAACTAAACAAGTGATTCAAATTAAAATTGTTATTTATTAAATACGTTATTTTATGAAAAAAGAGTTAAAATTTAATAAATAGGTATACCTTTCAATTTCTTATAATGGATACATTAAATGGGCTTTTGGTGTAAGACGGTTAAAAAAACACCTTGTAGATAGGTAACTTCGTAACTTACAGATATTTTAATTGTCCTCTTTTGATTTGAAGACAAAGAGCACGTTTTATTCAATTGTTTTTTCACGACAGAAGCACTGCCTTTCTAAAAAGGCCGAATAAGCAATATTGCAGAGCAATTAATTTTGTAATTTTTCTTGCAAATGACTACTAATTTTATAAAACAGTAATTTCACAATCATTTTAAATTGATTTTGAAGTAACTATTTTATCAAAACTATTTCTTTTTGGAAAGAGCAGGGCTTGAGCTTCGATGCCAGTTTGTCACGTTTTAACAATGAAGCCGCAGACAAAAAATACGCAAATACACGGAGCGCGTGAACTCATTGATTTGATGAAATGTTAGTTATCGCTTTTATGGACAATTTTGGGATTTCGACTTTTATTTTTTTCTACACAAATATGATCAGTATTTGATACTGAGTACACCAATTTTTATTTGTACTATTAAAAATTTGTGGTAAATTAGGTACTTTAAAATTGATACCGTTTTGTGAAAACGTCTGTATTTGTCTTAGCGGTTTATTAGTTGGTCCCTTTACAAGCCGTAATTCTATTACCGCGTGGTGACAAAGGCTGCGGTGTGATACCTATATTCAGAAAAAAACTTGGTTACTAAAACATTTTTTTTTACAGGTAAGGTAACTGACACGAAACATGGCTACAGCAAAGAAAAAATGTCGACAATATAGTGTCGATTATTTGAAATATGGTTTTGTTCCATCAGAGGCAGACAAACAATTGCCCATGTGCCTATTATGCAACAAAGTTTTGAGCAATGACTCTATGAAACCATCAAAGCTCGAAGATCATCTAAAAAGGTGTCATACTGATAAAATAGGTAAAGATTTGAAATATTTTCAAACATTGAAGGAAAAATATGAAAAGAGACCCACCATGCACAGTATGTTCGCTTCAACATCTCAAAGTAACGATGATGGCTTGCGGGCATCTTACAATATCTCATTACTAATAGCAAAATCTGGAAAACCGCACACTATCGGAGAACAATTAATTTTACCCGCTGTTGAAGAGGTTTTAAAAACTGTTTTGCACAAATCTCCATTTGACGTACTAAAAAGAATTCCATTAAGTAACAATACTGTTCAAAGACGCATTGATGAAATGAGCTCTGATACCGAAAGTTTTTTGTGCAATCATCTGCAAAAAACTCATTTTTCTATACAACTGGACGAG
Organism: Epinotia brunnichana; assembly: GCA_963854355.1. Taxonomy (NCBI): domain Eukaryota; kingdom Metazoa; phylum Arthropoda; class Insecta; order Lepidoptera; family Tortricidae; genus Epinotia; species Epinotia brunnichana. The sequence continues at coordinate 41,197,388 of OY977936.1, read as the reverse complement.
TCAACGTTACCCGGTAATGAAGCATTATTATTAGCATATGTTCGATTTATTATGGAGGAAGAAATTCACGAAGAATTGCTATTTGCCAGAACTTTGGAGACTGACACTAAAGGCGAATCAATATTTAATGTCCTGAGTAATTTTTTTACGGAAAAATCGATTCCATTTACAAACATTATTTCAGCGGCAACAGACGGAGCTCCTGCAATGGTCGGTCGATATCGTGGGTTTATAAGTCATCTCAAAAGAATTATACCAGGACTTACAGCTATTCATTGCGTAATCCACCGACAACATCTTGTGGCAAAACATTTAAGTGACAGGTTGAACCAATCTCTTCATTTTGTAATAAAAGCTGTCAACAAAATCAGAAGCAATGCATTGAATACGCGTTTATTTGCTCAATTGTGCGACGAAAATGATGAAGACTTCAAACGACTGCTCTTACATACTGAAGTACGCTGGTTGTCAAAAGGTGCATGTTTAACGAGATTTTACTCTGTTTTCGATTCCGTATTAGAGTTCCTAGAAAGTAGAGATCCAGATTTAAAAGAAAACTTGATCAAATTTAAAGCAGACATTGCGTATTTGACAGATTTGTTTAAAAAATTTAATCATATTAACTTGCAGTTACAAGGGGACAGCCTGAATTTAATTAAAACAAAGGGGATAATTTCGGCTTTTCTTGGGAAATTGAAATTTATGAAGCAAAACATTAGTCGGCGTGAATTCTCTCAATTTCCAAACTTGTCGCAGGTAGAATGTATTGATGAGGATAACCATACCTACAGTCAACATTTAAGTGCCCTGCATGATGACTTTGAAACCAGGTTTGAAGATATGCTGACGATGGATATACCACCATGGATCATAAATCCATTTGATGAAACGGAAGTGGCTAATGTTGTATTACAAGAGGAGCTGCTCGAGCTAAGCACCAATGAGGAGCTGAAGGTGAAATTTAGAAAAGGCTACCAAACATTTTGGCTGCAAGCAGAAATACCCGAAAAATATCCTGGACTGTGGGAAATCGCAAGGAAATTTTTAATAGCTTTTCCCTCGTCATACCTTGTCGAAAGGAGTTTTAGTGCAGTTACAAACCTCTTAACAAAAAAAAGGAGCAAATTAAACATCACAGAACGGGGGGATTTGCGGTTATTGCTCACAAAAATAAAGCCAAACATTGATCGTTTGCTGACACTCCATCAAATACATCCTTCCCATTAATTAAAATTATGACCTGAACCTAGGTATATTAGTATATTACCTTATTATTTTTTTCTTGTAATTATATTCTTTTAATAAATAAAGTGTTATAAAATGTACCATTTTTCGTTTTTATTTTACCTATCGGAATAAAGGGACAGAACTCAGAAGCGACACAATTTTTATTTTTTGGTGACTTTAAGAATGTGGTAGAAATGTAGCAGCAGAGGGTCCACCGAAACCAGTAAAATTTTGGAAGGGGTCCACGAGAAAAATAAGTTTGGGAACTACTGCATTAGAGCTTTATCAAGGGAGTTGATAAATGAATCGGGATCTTTAAAGCTGGGCGACCTGTACGATGCAATTATTTTGAAACAATTAGGGACTTCTACCAGAATACAATTCGCCTCATCAATGTCTAGTTCTGAGAATATTGCAGACCATGTATCCTTAACATAGACTATAACACCTCCCGATTTGTTTATATACTTTCTAGAGTGAAACGAGGTGTAACCTTGAAGAGCTACTATGATAGATTTTTCATTTAACCAACATTCGCTAAAAATAATGACATCAAAATCAATATTCAACCGTTGTCGTATAACCAAAAAATTACTAAAGTTCTTTTGAACACTTCTAATATTTAGACTTAAATTTTTTAGATTGTACCTACTTAGAGATTATTTGTGAGCAATTTTCTACAATCGAGATTTTATGGCAATTAGTCTTAAAATAATTATCAATATTGTTTAAAAGACTTAAGGTAGCCATGGGAATATATTTGAAAAATAGGATTTTTGACGCAGTAGGGAGATTGTTATTGCCACTTATATATTTTTTCGAACTTCGCAACACTAGCAAACTCCGTCGGGGGTACTTGGAACTTCATCCCGCTAGAGTTGTTCGAGAGAAGTGAGAAAAATTGCAAAGTAAGAAAAAAATAAGAATTTTGAAAAGCTTTATCTCGGAAACTATTGGGTCTACAGAAATAATGAGACAAGACAAATAGTCTCATATAGTAGAAAGTTTTATCTACTTTAAAAACGTTCTTAAAAGGTTCTATCAAAAACGAGCCCTTTAGGGATTTCGCGGTATTTTCGGTTTTTGACAAAGTTGCGTTCGGCGCTCGAGGTCACAAACTTGGATTATTCATTGGGCCAACATCTTTAACAAGTCTGCAAAAAATCTGAACTACCGGATTGGACGCAAACTACCTACCCGTTTCAGGCGACAAAGTTACTGGATTACTAGGACTCCATCTATGAAATCCTCTATCTACGCCTGCTTCATAAATATTCACCGGCAGAAAATTTGGCCCCAATAAGAAATTTTTTTTTTATTTTAAAATCATTATTTAGTTTACTCAATTTATAGTTTGAAATAAAAAAAATGGGCCAAATTTTCTGCCGGTGTAGAATGGAGTGAAAACATTGCGCGCGCAACCTTGGCAGCTCCGATGGCATCAGATCATTAGAGCGTGGCGCGTGCGCTGTGTTATTCAACAACGTGTTATTTATGAGTGGCAAAACCCTGCATATACATCAAGCGAGTCATATAGACCTATGCAAAGCATTTTTCAGTCACCAAGAGAAACTGTTTTATTTGTCTGGTCTTGCTCAAGATTAAACCGCTAGTATTCCACTCCACGACGCGACTACCTACTGAAGAATGTTTTACGCCACGCGTTATTTTGCCTGAGTTACGATTAAGTACGATGTACATGTACCTATTTGGTGGGTATCTACTAGTTCTACGAAAGGATGGACCAAGTGTCATTTTACACTTATCTGTGTTTCACACGAACCACAACCACGCCACAACAAAAAGTGGTTACGCAGGCACAGAATAAGTAATATTTAGTACTACGTACAGAAGGTTCTCTGTTAACAAATTCCCTGTTTAGGTACGCCAAACGTGCCTAAATGTGGCCATCCCTTTCTATCGCATGCAACGCGCTGCGACCCGTGCGAGCGTCTCGTACTAACGCGCGGCAACTACTAATGGGCCGCCAATTTGGCGGCCGCCGGCATGTACCTACTTGTAGCGGCGCGACGGAATCACAGAGTGAACCGCCCCTGACCACAGAATAAGTAATAGTACTACGTACAGAAGTTTCTCTGTTAACAAATTCCCTGTTTAGGTACGCCAAACGTGCCTAAATGTGGCCATCCCGTTCTATCGCATGCAACGCGCTGCGACCCGTGCGAGCGTCCTGTACCAACACATGGCAGCCACTGAATAGAGCCCTTCGAAGGGGCGACCGGCATGTACTTGTAGCGATAAACACAAATCGCGAGTGAGCCGCGCCTGCCCTGACGCAGGTTGTTGACGTTGTTGTTGTGGTGTGGTTGTGGTGTGTGTGAAATGACACTAGTTAAGTCACTAATCACCATTATTATCATGTTACCGTTACCCACAATAATAATAAATGCAGGCGCAGGGTCATTGTGTGACACAATAAAGGATGACTCACGCTAGAACGGGCCGTATCCGGCCCGGGCCGTTTTCTCAGAAAACGACGGCGTTTTTTCGCGGCAAAGGCATACCTAAGCCCGGCCGAGCCACGGGCGGGCCGTGCCGATACTGAGCCGCTTCCGAGCCTCTCCCGTGGCTCAGCCGGGCTTAGGTTTGCCTTTGCCGCGAAAAAACGCCATCGTTTTTCTGAGAAAACGGCCCGGGCCGGATACGGCCCGTTCTAGCATGAGTCATCCTTAACCCTGCATTTAGGTACAAGCAATACAATAAACCGGAGATATATTCCATAATATTGACATAAGTTGTGCATTTGTGCAAGAAACGTACTAATCTTATCAGATTCAATCGGAACGTTATCAATCGGATTAGTACTTATTTGCTTAGATGTACCTACTCAAATTAAATTAGCTTTAATCGGTATGCATATATTGAGTTACGTAAGTACCTAATTAAAGTGTCGGTTTCTGAGTAAAACTTGCGCTATGCTTTACCATCACTCGACTCATATACCTGTTTGCCACCAACGTGGTTACCTATTAAAAATGTGTAAGTACCTACTTACATGAGTAAATAAATAAATTTTAGTAAAAATGCAGTTAAAGATTCATTTATTACTTATCTTCAAAGAAATATATACATTTCACTTATTGAAAATACAATTATTATCATTATGCGTTACGCCCGTGAGCGCCTACATGTCGTAACAAACAATAAAAAAGTTATCAAGCATAAAATAATTATAGAGCATAACAAATACAAAAGTGGGTAATTGTTGCACTAATAACAAATAGCATAACGGGTAGAATGTTGTGAAGCAAAGAAATACACGCATGCGTCGCTCGCACAATAACGATAACAAGTCAGGGGCGGATTGTATCTATAATAACTAAGTGAAAACCGTGTAAGTTAAATAATATTTAAGGATTTACTTAGGTACTCACTTGTATCGGTGAAGTTAAGACAACTGCTATAGGTACCTAATAATATCGATTAGTGACATACCTACCTACCTAATATGCAGTCTGCGGTTCGTTAATTGCAGGAACTGTTAAGAATTTTAAAAGACTACCTACAGTGCCAACGTAACGAGCGTTGTGATTATATTCTCCTGATTAATTATGAAATGAGTTAATTAGGCAAATTTCCATATTTAAAAAGCAATTCTTTTAGATAGTGTTTCGAATTCTCCACAAAGCCGAACACCATATTATTACAATTAGAAGTTGCTCATTTCATTCATCTCATTTCATTCGATTTAGTACCTACCTATTGTATTATCTCATCGTGAGTGCAAAAGGGCTGTGATTATCGTCCTCGTGTTATTTTATTATCACCACTCGTTCTCCCCCCCCCACCTGATTCATCCAGGTAATCCTCTGTGCATAACTTAAATGACCGGTGAAATGAAAATATAATCCATTTTAAAGAGAACCCGTGGCCCTGTGCACACGGCTTAGATATTGATAGGATTTGCAGTTTTGTTAGGACAACATATTTTTTTTAAGTGAAGTGAGATTTCAAAATGGATCATCAAGTTATAAGTGATTCCGAAATATCTAGTTGCCAAGAGCTAGAGGAAATGGTAAGTTTTTGTTTTTATAATTTACTATAAGTAGGAACTAGATAGGTATAGCTTATATTTATATTTAGTCTGACGACCGGTTAGCCTAGTAGTGGTTAGTACCTAGTGACACTGCCTACGAAGCTGAAGGTCCTGGGTTCGAATCCCGGTAAGAGCAAATATTTGTGTGATACTGATGTGATGAGCATGAATATTTGTTCTGAGTCTTGGATGTTATTTAAGTATTTATAAAGATTAGATATATCGTCATCTAGTAGGTACCCATAACACAAGCCTTATTGAACTTACCTACTATGGGGCTAGTTCGAAAGCTGCATGTGTAAGATTATTCCCTATTTTTTGATTTATTTTTATGTAACGTGTATTGCTGCACGTGGCATATTCAATATGACTGAGTAATCTGAGTACGACATGACATTCAAGGCCGAATTGCACTGAAAGCGGTGTCGGTGCGGCGCGGTGCGGTGCGGAGACGGTACCGGTTGTAATGTTCGAGCTAATTATGAAAGAGTCCGCACAGAATACCGCGGCGGGACGCGGCGCGGCGCGGTATTCTGTGCGGACCTTTTCATATTAGCTCGAACATTACAACCGGTACCACCTACGCACCGCACCGCGGCGCACCGCCACCGCTGTCTGTGCGTTTCGACCTTCAAAGATTGTATGCAAATCATTTTTCAGAGATTTATTTTAAAACAATAGGAAGGCTTACAAAATTAAAATTTACATATAAATTTAACCTATTGATGAATATATTATTAATTCAAACTGTCGTTATCTTTGATAGTTTTTAACACAATTCAGTTACCAAAACTCACTTGAATAATCTTTTAGAGGAAATATTGTTTTTTTAATAGTTTTGGATTATACTGACGTTATCCATTGACGAAAGTTTTAGTAAAATATAGGGAAGGTTGTAACAGTTAAATGCAACCCTCTATTGAAGAAAAATACCACTTGTATAATCTTTCCCTGGATTTACAAGGGTCATTAAGAAAACGCTGTGTCATACCTAAATCCACGTTAGAATTCACTTTATCTTTTTACTACTAGTAGTACTCATTATATTCTAAATATTAACAAAAAATCGCGCTCTTGTGAATTATCGAAGGTGCATTTTGTTTACGTACCGGACTATTGTTTAAAACATGAGTGTCTAAACGAACTGATTAACCTTTTCTTGCTGCTCGTTATCATTATCATGGTTTCCTCTTTGACACTACTATTTTACAGGGTTTTAAATCTACCAAACCTAACTTTTTGTGATAAGTAAATTTGGGGATGCTGTTTCCTCGCTTACACAATCCAATGATGTCACGTTAAACTAGATTGACCCATGTTTCGTTTGCAGCGGCAGGAGGCGGAGAGGGCAGCACTTGAGGCGTTGGAAAGGCGCATGAATGACATCATCCGCGTCGCCATGCAAGAATGTATGATTGCCTATTTTATCAAACTACCCTACCAAATCTTCACTACGTACCAGTGGCGGCGCGTGAACATTTTCGATGGGCAACCCGGAACAGAAAGTTATGAAAGAGGTTATTAGAGTATGTAATAAGAAAATTTTGGCAAGCCGATGGGAATAGACTTGTATGGCCGCTCCGCCACTGCTACGTAGGTAGGTACTGATTTAACAGAAGCAGTAGGTATTCACCCCACAGCAGCCCCCACGCCACGCAAGTCTTAAGTTTTTTGTTTTTGAACTTCGTATTGTTAGAAATTATATAGTTAATACGCAGTGGTAATCATTAATTTGTATAAATGAGTATGTATTATGACCTAAAACTTGGATTAAAGCAGGACTGACAGTTGGAAGCGCTCGACCAATCAGAGACCGCCAGGTGTTACTGCGGCTCTCTGATTGGTCGATAGTAATGGAGGGAAAAGTAACGTCAATGTAGTGGCGACCTGGTCCCATGAGGGATTTTTCGGAGTCAGTCTTGATTTAGCCAGGGAGAAGTCAAATACTATTTGTAATGTATTGTGTGTTAGTCTAATACTATTCATTAATACTGTGTCTTAATGGTAAGTTAACAAAGTGAAGGATCAATATAATCAGTAAGTAATTCAATCACTATGTTTGTTTCATTTGAATTTCACCTTCCGCGACTTCGTATGCACTCTCAAGTCGATGATATTTGTTCCTTAATCGAATAAAGCAGCCAATTGCGCTTACATCTCAGAAGTTGGATAAGAAAAGGACCTTAAAAGTACTAAGCTCACTACTATTTTTTTTCCTCCTTTTGTTTAAACTTACCGCTAAGCCCACGTAAACTTGTTTTTGTTCCTATAATCAGAGCGTATGCTGCTAGTTCGTTTCTTTGTAAAATAATATCAAAGGTTAAAGCTTTAAATACCGCGGTAAGAGTCATTCAACAGCTAGAATTGCTAAAATGTTAGGTCACATGGTTCAAAGCAGGGTGATGTATGATTGCGACGCATTATTCCACTTCGACTTTTAATCCACTTGAGCGTGTATTTATTGTTGCTAATAAAATAATGCAGCTACTGAGTGCGTTGACAAGGTTGGCTTCAGGATTGACGCCCTTTATCCGGGTTTATACAGGTACCAGTAGTAGTAGGTCTTATTTATTAAACAATAATATTTATTAAATTTATATGATAATGTAGCTGTTGTTGAATGCGTATTGGTGTTTAAATAAAACTCTGGTCGGAATACATTTTTATTTGTTCCTTTTTTTTACTAAAAATACAAAATATTTCTGGAGCTATAATTGCTTCTTGTGTCGCTTAATAGTTTAACTGTACCCTTCATCAGTGACTTCGCGAACAAATTATACGTTTCAGGATATAACAGAAGAAGCAGCTCGTGGAAGGGAACTTTATATCCCCACGAGTCCCACAAAGGATACATCGAGTTATCGACGGTTGCGCGGCACGCCCCGACGCCGCGCCAGGCGAGCAGTCAGACGGCGCGGCGCTTGCGCGGTCGCTCCAGTCGGCCCTCGCGGGGGCGCGTCAGCCGCTGCTCTGGAGCAGGAGGCGCAGTCAGCGGTCGCGCAGCTAGCGGGCAGCGTAGCCACGCGGGCAGCCAGCGGGCGCGCAGACGGGCAGTGCAGCCACGCGGGCGGTCAGCGGGCAGCGCAGCCACGCGGGCGGCCAGCGGACAGCGCGGGCAGTCAGCGGGCAGCGCAGCCACGCGGGCAGCCAGCGGGCGCGCAGACGGGCAGCGTAGCCACGCGGGCGGTCAACGGGCCGCGCAGCCACGCAGGTAGCCAGCGGACAGCGCGGCCACGCGGGCAACCAGCGGACAGCGCGGCCACGCGGGCAGCCAGCGGACAGCGCAGCCACGCGGGCAGCCAGCGGACATCGCAGCCACGCGGGCGGCCAGTGGACATCGCAGCCAAGCGGGCGGCCAGTGGACATCGCAGCCAAGCGGGCGGCCAGCGGACATCGCAGCCATGCGGGCGGCCAGTGGACATCGCAGCCAAGCGGGCGGCCAGCGGACAGCGCAGCCCCGCGGGCAGCCAGCGGACATCGCAGCCATGCGGGCGGCCAGCGGACAGCGCAGCCACGCGGGCAGCCAGCGGGTGCGCAGACGGGCAGCGCAGCCACGCGGGCGGCCAGCGGACAGCGCAGCCACGCGGGAAGCCAGCGGACAGTGCAGCCACGTCGGGCAGCCGGCGGGCATGCAGCCGGGCCGCCAGTGGGCAGCGCGGTCATAGTGAACGACGCACCAGGGACATCTCGGTGAGCCTTCTCATAATACTAACATATAAGTAGATCTTGTATCGGTTTAGAGACTATTGAATTGACCATAATATAGGGAAGTTAGGTATGAATAATATTGTACCTGGATTCGACCCATGTAAGAGGAAATAGACTTTGACTATGTGGTTGCATAAGGTAAACGAATGCACCAGTATTTACGGCTGGGTCGAAAAACGGATCGTACAATTTCCCTTGCCAAAGTTAAAAGGTACGAGGGTCGACCATCTGTTGTCTTTCCATTTTCATCTTGCTAAAAGAGCTAGGTTTTCTAATCCGCTTAAAGAGTGTTATTATGAAAAGTTAGTTTTGATAAATAGATGTGTGTATTGTTGGCAAACGTGCAGTAGAATGCATTTTGCATGGACTTGATGATCGTTCTGCTAGGCTTGTTGCGGAAGCAGCCCAATATGTGACAATTCTAATAAATCGCTAACGTATGCGAGTAATGTTAGAAATATAAAGACAAATACAGAGCGTAAGTTTGTTAAGAACTTACTACCAAGAGCATGTAGACAGTCAGGCACGTACACATTCAAAGATTATTCGTTGCTGTAAATGTAGGAAAGATGGCCACGTCACATCACAGTTCAGATATTATTGAAATTTAGAATGTACGCAACCATTAAAGAAATGTGGTCGATGCTCAAGAATAAGTCACGATACTGGGCAGTGTTATGCCAAACTTCCTCAATGTCAAGACTACAATATGTATTGCGGCATTTAATGGTCCAGTGGGTCGATCACGTAACTTTTCTTACGCGCGTCTGTAAGGTCTAAATGTCAATTTTATATGGAAAAATGACAGTTAGATTGTGATTTTACTGTCAGACGCGCGTACAATGCGTTACGTGATTGACCTACTGGTCTTCCTCGTCAGTCTCCTCCGGTTAAGCTCTGTCCGCAATTCTAATGACAAATATTTTAAAACAGCGTTTGTGAATACGGTCCTTTACGTCCTGTTGTCTCCCGGTGCCGCGAATTCACGGCATCCTCCCGTCAATGGAATTTATATTCAATTTAAATTAGAACAGAGTTGCATTTGTTTTGCATCATTCGATTTTAGAAAAAGAACAAAGTCTACTCTAGTCCGTATTTTGATTTGATTTAAATTTAATTGCCTATTTTCCTGGTATGGCGGGATACCTCAGGTTAAGGTGTCGGAGGTTATGAAGCTATTTAATAATTATAACTAATGGAATCAATATAACTAGTAATCTTCCCTTACTCTTGAGGATTCGGTAACTTTGTAGTACAACGTATACCTATAGATATAACACTTTAAACACTCGCGCTTTGTACACATATTTAAATTATTGTTTTTCACGGTTTTAACGCGATATTTATTTACCTTTATTTCTGACCTTTCTACACGGGTTTCACCGGTCATGGTCGCAAATGGCAGTCGACCCAGCAAGTTGTCAACGGAGATATGGGTGTATAGTATTTTACTACCCTCCAAAATTCGATAAAAATATAATAGATGCCGTCCTAGCGTATGCCCGAAATAAGCAAGTTGTCAACGGAGATATGGGTGTATAGTATTTTACTACCCTCCAAAATTCGATAAAAATATAATAGATGCCGTCCTAGCGTATGCCCGAAATAGATAGTGGTGAATTTACCTTAATAGATTGGGAAGTATCAGAAGACTCATTATTGACGTCTAATGTCATTTGTGATTTGGTGGTGTTATATCGGTGACGGCTATCCCAATAATGTATTGTTTTCCTCTGGGTTGGAAGGTCAGATGGCAGTCAATCATAATCATAATCATAAATCATTTATTCAGTCACACACTAACTAAAAATAAATAAAAGTCACTTTCGTAAAACTAGTGCCTATGCCAAATCTTGGGATTAGGTGTCAAAGCGAACCCCGGACTCCTTTAGGGGCATAACCGGGAATAACGCTAGAAGGATAATGTACAATATTTTGACAGATGTGGTGGCAAACAGCAAAGATTCCGTATGCGCGGGGAGGGACGGAAAATGTGACATTGTATCTCGTTCCCAATTGCGGTATTGTCTATTTTTATTATTATTTATTTATTAATCACACACAAGTTTACAGTTTATAACCAAAACACTTATGAGGTAGGTACACATTCATAGGAGGTAGCATCACTATAAAAAATACAACAATTTAGGTAGGAACAATTCAAAAAGAAGCAATCATAAAAATAAACTAAATATACCTAAATTACCTAATCAATCAAAGATTGAGCTGAGCAAGCATTGTACAGACTCGTGAAACTAGGAAAGTATGGCTAAAACTTTTCTACAAAATACGCCAATACTGTCGGCAAATATATCAATGTCGTCGGTTTCCTGCATGATCTTGTTTAGGATGGTTCGCGCTCTAGCAGTGGGAGCGTTCGCTCCGCGCCTGGTGCTCACGCCGGGCACCGCGAACAGACGCCGCGGGCGCCGCGCCGTCACCGCACCGCCCGCGTCTATGCATGCATACTTGTCACTCATGCGTGTAGGTATGTGTGGGCGAGTCTCTCTATTCTATTCTACCTCTATGGGTACAAATCATTATACATAGATGACGTTGAAGGTAAATAGGACTTGTTAATTTTACCCAAAGATGTTATGCCATTTAAATTGTTGATAGGATAAACCTATACAGAACAACCTCACACCGTTATACAAAAGATCAGTCATCACTTGGATACACTCTAATTTGATCAATTAGTGACCATTAGTAACAAGTTCAAAATAACATTGCGATCGTAATTTAGAAATTTTCGATCCTACCTTTATAGGGGTGCGTCCAGAACCCATAAGTATTCAAAGGGGAGATTTTTGTGGAAGGAGGACTTACTCGTATAGTTCATAACGGGGTGAGTTATTCTGTTGTAGCTGGGGTATTGTGGATGCCTGCCGGAGGAGTAGGACATATTGTAGCTGTTTGCTCTCCTCGTAATCTCTGCTTATTGAAGAATGAGTCTTTGATTTATCGCGATCGTGTAGCTCGGGAGGAAAGTAGATTCCGAACAAATTGGTATTCCTGACATATCTGAGGCTGATTCAGGATATGAAGAAAACCTTTCATCTCGGGATAAAGAAGGACTTTTAAAATTTTTAAATAAATAAAGAGCATTTTACCTATCTAAATATTCTAAATACATAATAAAACTTGGAATTCAATTTTTACATTAAATATTATTCATATATTATTTAAATTAAATTACAATTATACCTAATTATTTCACAATATTGAATTCACGTTACCTTTTGTCTAAAATGCGCTTTTGAAAGGGTGCAATGCTTATATACTGGTTCTTATAGACTCTTACACTAAAAACGCTTACTTGAAGCCTGTTAGGAACATCGATTAATTAAATTTTTCAATTCAATTCAAATAATTTATTTCGGAACATTGTCCATAGTTGTTAGTAAGATTAATGTATTCCGAAAATATTTTGGGTTTTTTCTGGCGTCCCTCGGTGAATCATATATATCTTTCACTAGTGAGATCTTTGGGAAGTTTTTGTGCGATAGGAATACTAAATATTACTGTATTGAACGCTGTATCCACACCCAGGGTCACGGGCAAGTAGAACGCTATAATATAAATTTGGTGGACGGTTTGACAGCCAATAGCATGGCACGGTTGAGACCAAATGCTTGATGTGCAATGAAGATTGTACATACTTACTACTTTAAATTCAAGGGCTTAATCGCACCCCCTCTGAGGCGCTATTTGGCACCAAATAAATAATTGGTTAATGGCACCTAGTGAAAGTCGCATTCTCCCAGAGTTAAGTATGTACCGATGTTACTAGCGCTGATAGTAAATGTGTAGATGAAATGAGAGAAGACATAAATGCGCCCGTTAAAGCTTCACACGAAGCTCGTAAAGCTTCACACGAAGCTCAGATATTGTCCTATGCTGCAAAACGTTGCAGTCCTAAAAGTTCGAGGTAGGATATTTAGTACGTGTCAAAAAACAAATCCCAGCGACTGAAAATAATAAAAAGCTATAGATTTACTTAAGTTCTAGGGTCCATATGGACTAATTAAAATATACGATGTTCATAGGTAGCAGATTGTTGACACTCAGATGATGAAAAATGGTTATAGACGCTATTCCTCTGTAGTAGCAGTTACTTTGATAAAATCAAGCCTAGGGTGAATTATTTCAGACCTCCATAATGAAAGGCTACTAATTAATTAGTGTGATATACAAAATTTTATATATGTACCGGCAATGCAGAGGTCACAAGTTCGAGTCTTGTATTGGGCTTCAGACGATGATGGTGTACATTGTCCATTATATTTGTTATCAGTGTCATATCGTGTTCTCGTCTCTCTTCTTTTCTTTGTTTTATAAATATTTTAAACCTTAAGTTCAAAATTGATGTTAATGTTAAAAAAATAATGCACTAGTGCAATTGTATTTCGAACATCATAGCAGTTAATAAATGAAAATCATCTTATACCCATATTTTCAGTTTTCTGGCCATGTAATAATTGCCTGTTGATTACAATCATCTTTAACCCATTTATTTCAGTGTTAAGGCCATGAAATAATGCATGTTTATAAAATTCATCTTTAATCCATTTATTTCAGTGTTCAGGCCATGAAATAATGCCTGTTTTTGAAAGTTATCATTAACCCATTTATTTCAGTGTCCAGGCCATGGAATAATGCCTGTTTATAAAAATCATCTTTAATCCATTTATTTCAGTGTTCAGGCCATGAAATAATGCCTATTTTTGAAAGTAATCACTAACCCATTTATTTCAGTGTCCAGGCCATGAAATAATGCCTATTTTATTGAATCGCACTGGCCTGAAATAATGCCCGTATGCGAATACATAATACATCACTCGCACTAGCCATGAAATAATGCCCGTATGCGAATACATAATACATCACTCGCACTGGCCATGAAATAATGCCCGTATGCGAATACATAATACATCACTCGCACTGGCCATGAAATAATGCCCGTATGCGAATACATAATACATCACTCGCACTGGCCATGAAATAATGCCCGTATGCGAATACATAATACATCACTCGCACTGGCCATGAAATAATGCCCGTATGCGAATACATAATACACCACTCGCACTGGCCATGAAATAATGCCCGTATGCGAATACATGACACATCACTCGCACTGGCCATGAAATAATGCCCGTATGCGAATACATAATACATCACTCGGACTGGCCATGAAATAATGCCCGATTGCGAATAAAATTCAGGCCATGAAATACGCCTGCCAAAAATAATAAAATAAATGTTTATATTATATTACTAAGTAGTTTACTCTTACAGGCCGTGATATAATGTCTACTTACTTGCAAATCAGTAAATCAAATCCATAGAGTACACTCTAGATTGTTTATTGTGATTCATATCGTTATGTTATTAATGAAATAAGTTGTAAACATGAAATAATGATAATCGCAGATGTATAATGCTACAGCTGGTCCATGTGTGTGATATATTAATACAAAATCCAACATATTTTGACAATGTGTAGCAAATGTATTCCATTACACGGGTATAAACTCGTACGTATTATTTATTCTTATTTGTTAGTTAATATTACGATTTGATGTGCGAGGTCGTTACATCTATTTTGGATGGCCGACTGTTAGAAATTATATAGTTAATACGCAGTGGTAATCATTAATTTGTATAAATGAGTATGTATTATGACCTAAAACTTGGATTAAAGCAGGACTGACAGTTGGAAGCGCTCGACCAATCAGAGACCGCCAGGTGTTACTGCGGCTCTCTGATTGGTCGATAGTAATGGAGGGAAAAGTAACGTCAATGTAGTGGCGACCTGGTCCCATGAGGGATTTTTCGGAGTCAGTCTTGATTTAGCCAGGGAGAAGTCAAATACTATTTGTAATGTATTGTGTGTTAGTCTAATACTATTCATTAATACTGTGTCTTAATGGTAAGTTAACAAAGTGAAGGATCAATATAATCAGTAAGTAATTCAATCACTATGTTTGTTTCATTTGAATTTCACCTTCCGCGACTTCGTATGCACTCTCAAGTCGATGATATTTGTTCCTTAATCGAATAAAGCAGCCAATTGCGCTTACAGTATGCAGTCGGTGCCGGGTGGGTGGCAACCACAGAACACTAAATACTATAGCGCGGGGTATCAAGCGCGATTTCCATCGGGACCGGTGTCGTCACCTCGTCCCGTCCACGTCGCCTACAACAACACCGCGATCGGGTAACTTTGGTGCGAAAGCGTGAGCGCATGCTCAAACCGTAGTACTATTACTTATTCTGTGGTTCAAGTATAAGTGGGGCGGTGAATTGTTTCATAAAGGTGTAATAGTGTACATGTAGGTAGGCAGGATAGATTGCTACCTTCGTATTGTATCTTCGTATCTCATTGCGAAACAATTTTCTAGGGTGTCATTTAGCCCGCATACGTACTTAAATAGATAATATTATTATGTTGGTGGTAATGTACTGTTGGCAAAAAATTACATTAGGTACCTACAGAGCTAGAAATTCGTCACAATAACTTGCGATGGTTGAAATGAGACAGCAATACATATTTAATTATCAACTAAGCATAGCAAGTTGGTTTACAAAACGTATTTTAAATACTAAACCGACGATACAGTTCCCGGCAAACAACTTGAACATGCGGGACGAAGTGGGGGGCAGCTCGCACGTACAATTCGCCTTTGCGCAGGCAAGGTCATTTGCGCACGAAGTTTGCCGTCTACTATAGGTACTCATATTCCAGACGAGGAGATAGTCAGCGAAAAGGACGTACTGCAACAGGAGTTGGAGAGCGAGCTGCGGACGGCGAACTCGTGCAGGGCCGGGGTGGCCGCTATACAGGAGTTCGCTCGCCAGGAACTGCTGGACATGCTGGAAGTGGAGGTGAGTGCTGCAGTTGGACATGCAGGACGAGCCGCGGTCGTTGACACGTCACGATCCTCACGATTACCTATTTCAGATACTGTGACGTTGTTCATGGGCTTAAAATAAAAAAGCGGCCAAGTGCGAGTCGGACTCGCACATTAAGGGTTCCGTGAAATAAATTGCGGTTTACGATTTATGACGTATTAAAAAAAAACTACTTGCTAGATCTCGTTTAAACCAATTTTCGGTGGAAGTTTGCATGGTAATGTACATCAAATATTTTTTTTAGTTTTATCATTCATACAGGGGGGGGGGGGGGGGAGGACACACATTTTACCACTTTGGAAGTGTCTCTCGCGCAAACTATTCAGTTAAGAAAAAAATGATATTAAAAACCTCAATATCATTTTTGAAGACCTATCCATAGATACCCCACACGTATGGGTTTAATGAAAAAAATGTTTTTGAGTTTCAGTTCTGAGTATGGGGACCCCTAAAACTTAATGTTCTTTTTCGATTTTTGTGTAAAAATCTTAATGCGGTTCACAGAATACATCTTCTTACCAAGTTTCAACAGTATAGCTCTTATAGTTTAGGAAAAAAGTGGCTGTGACATACGGACGGACAGACAGACAGACAGACGGACGGACATGACGAATCTATAAGGGTTCCGTTTTTTGCCATTTGGCTACGGAACCCTAAAAAAGCTTGACAGTTTAACGTTAATTACGAGTATTCATTATGTTTTTAATACCTATATTTATGGGTATAATGTTAGTTATTTCTTTAATCTATTCTAGTCTTTATAACCAGCGTAGATCCAAATTTACGGTCAAATTTACACTTAACCAATTTTAGCTAAAATTCGTTTGTCTTTATCTGTCAATTTGACTTTTGTGTTCGTATAAGAAAGGGACGTGTTACACGTATTATTTTAAGTTCGGATGATATGATGATGATGATTTTAATTTTTATGAATAAATGTCTTTTATTGTTTATCATTCTAAATGACCTCTTAAGGACCTTTAATCTGTTTTCAGAGCCAATTTACCACCGTGAACGTGGATACCGTGAACCTGCTCTCGTCCCTGCAGGAGCTGCGTGAGCAAAACCACACCACCCTCAGAGCTGATCCCATTTACGTGAGTCCAATACATTTTAGCTATTTTATGTATACTTTCATTTGTGCGTTAAATTGTAATATAGTGTAGCGGCTACGTACGGCAGAACCGAAAAGAAGGGATATGTTTTAGCCTCTAGCAGTATATGTTTGTATTTACGTATGTTCCACTATACACTATAGCGTTTAAAATACTGAACCGATTTTGATAAATGGGGTGTCAATCGATTCGAAATAATGCTCCGGGGGGACATAGGCAACTTTTTGTATGAAAACGAAAAATATAATGGCTGTCACATACAAATACAAAGACTGGCTTTGAAAAAAATCTTTTGCTATGATAGCGTGTGGTATCAAATAAAAGAGGAGAAAATTTCAACATAGTTACTTTTCCGTAGTCGGGATATAGTTTTATAAACTTTTTATTAGTCTTGCTGTGCTTGCCTTTGAAGAAAGAGACCTTGTCAATGGGTTATGGGTTCTGGGATCCGCGGAACAAACGTAGGAATAGCGGTTGTATGTAGGTACTTTATGATAACTATATAGGACGTTTTAATGATTGGCTATTGTTTGCCTTGCATAATTATTCCATAGGCTTTAATAGGTATTAGTTATTACTACATTTAATGTTACTGCATAATAGGATCAATAGGTTTTACCTATTGTGCAAGTCCCTTAGTGGCGGCGAAGTAATTCTCGTATTTTCCTATTATTTCAGGCTCTGGTTCAAGAGGAGCGCTATTTGCAGCAGCAACTTGACGAGATGGGTATCTATGTGTACCCGCCGACCGGCTCCGACGAACACTATCAGTGACCGGCTACGTTCCATCGGCAACACAGAGCTGCCCATTTGTAAACCTTACGGCAACGAAATAAGGTCTGCTAGTGTGTTGCTGAAAACAATGTTGGATTTAATATCGCAGTCTAGTTTTTTTTTGCATGACTGCAGTTTTTATATGAGCGATACGACAAGTTTAACGATTTTAAGCGATATTTGTAAATAAATACAAAGTAAGTATCTGATTTTCTTTACTCACTGTTCAATGCAGGCTTTGAGATGGATTTTTGTCTAAGTAGGTTGGTAGGTTGCCTGCAAAGATGACGGTACTCGTTTCAAATTCCGGTTAGGCCAAATATTTCAGTGATGAGTAGGGGTGTTTGTTCGCGAGTATCGGATGTTTTCTATGTATTTAAGTATGTAAATCGTCGTCTAGTACACAACACGAACTCTTATGAGCTTACTATGGGAGTGAAAAATTGTCCTTTAATACTTACTTAAAAAACAGTTACAAATATTATGACACGATGAGCCTGGACTTCTATACCTACCTACCTACGTTTGGAAATTAGAGGGGGGGGCACAATTTTTATGACTTTTGGGGCGATTGTCTCCGACTATATTCACTTAATCAAAAAAATTGCTAGGAAACCTTATATTTATTTTGAAAGGCCTATCGATTGACGTGCCACACGTGGACATAAAATGTTTTTTATTTTCAAGACGTGACATGTATGGGGTGCACCCCTAAAAAAAATTTTTACTAATTTCATTACAGAACTCTGTAGCGGCTAACAAAATACACCTATCCTTCAAATTTTATTCAAATACACCTTATAGTTTTCGAGTAAAATGCCTGTGACATACGGACAGACGGACCGACGGACATGACGTAACTATAAGGGTTCCGTTTATGCCATTTTGGCTACGGAACCCTAAAAATCCGCCGTGTTTATACATACATACACCTTGCTACAAGGTGCCAACCTGTGTTAGTCGGGATATAACTATAAAACACGAGTGCCGTAATGTTATAATAAAACACGTGTGGTAGAAGCACGTTACGAACAAATGTGATGAAAAATATTATTATGGATTCAAAACAATATTTCTCCAATAAAAATCAGGTATTATATTATAAGTACTTAATTACTACTTATTACCTAGTTTAAATGATATTGTGTATAAGTAGAATAATACATTTCATTAAGATTAATAGATAGAGTTAAGCTATATTATTGGTTTGATAACATAAAAACCGGTTACATATAGTGGATACGCAAATGAGTATTTGTACATGTACCTATGTATACTACACAGTACAATCGAAATCAATAATGTGTTTACACTTTTGCACTTTGTTCCATTGCAATATAGCGAATTTTACCTATAGGTACTTACTAGTTACTACCTATATTTGACGTCTACTAACTGTAGGTACCTACTTAGTACATAGCATGTAGGTATTATTGAAAGCGGGTGTTATGATAATGAATTAGGCCAGTTTTCGATTTGTAACAAATTTCGATAAGTAAAACACTACTCAAAATAATGTCATATATAAGTTCTAAACGTTCCCGGCCCATTGTCACGAAAAGCGTTTCACCGGTGGGGACCGAGATTTGACTTTCGAGTGCACGACTCTTTCATTCGAAAACGGTCAAAAATGATGAAATGCTTTTTTGATATAGTGATAGAAAATTTAAAAACAGTGGTATTGATCACTCGTATTCAATTAAATCGGTAGAAAGTAAGTGCCTGCAATTTGACACTACAATCGTATTCACTTTTGTTTAATTTTCGAGCGCTAGAAAGTCAAAAATCGGCCGCCAGTCCGCGCGTACACATCTCTGAAATAATGTGACATTAATATTTAATTGGAATTAACATCAGTAAAAATATTAAGACCTACTATTAATTGATTTATCGTATGGCGGTTAATTAAAAAGGTGATAGAGTTCCAGTGTGCGCTGCGAGGTACAGAAGGAACAGTGCAGCTGCCGAGAGGGTTTTTTAGAACTACTAAGTAGACAAGTACAAGGTATAGGTTACGAATTAGTAAAAATTAATCTCACTGGACACCGCTGTTAATATTTCTTGGTGTTGGTAAGGACAACGCGTTACATTTTCCTGACAATCAACCCTCCTCATGAGTCTCGCGCCACGAAGCGCACGTAGAGTGGATGCGCGGCGCGCAACACCAAGTCTCCGGTGAACCGGACATCCGCCGGCCTCGTCACCGGCTCCACCCGGAACCGCCGGAGCAGTCCGCTCATCACCGCCTTCAGCTCCATCATGGCGAACTTCATGCCTGAAAACATTCAATGACAACATGCTAGAGGCAGGTACTTGTATTTGGACAGGACCAATGTCTACAGGTCCGATTCATTTCTTTAAAATATTACCATCTAAGTATAATTTCATTTAGATGGTCTTTTTAAATTTTATTTCCTTATTATCGATGGCACCAATGTGTAAGCAGAAGTGAAGAATATGAAGTGATGTACTGAGACCTATCTAGATGCAAACTAGCTACAGCCAAGCAAAAAGTAATTAGTCGCCCGATAAAACAAAAAATCGTATTTATTAATTTAAAATGTTGGTGCTATGGCAGTAACAAAGATAGCCTTAGAATCCTTAGATGATACCTAATAGGTATCAATATATTATATTATTATGTTACCCTCACAATCGCCTTGGGCGAGCAATACTTGCGTTCTGAGACATTTACTTTACTCAGAGATGGGCAAAATTTATTCGAATACGAATGACGAATAAGAATAAATAGAATTATTCGCGAATGGCGAATAAATATTGCGAATTATTTATTAGTCAATATTTATTCGCGAATAATCGACGAATAAATCCACGAATAACCCACGAATAATATATAATTTACCTCTTCACGCCTAAACCGCTGAGTCGATTTAGATGAAATTTGGTATAGAGATAGTTTGAGTCTCGGGAAAGAACAAATGGTAGTTTTTATCCTGGAAATCAGCCCCTAAGAGGTTGAAATTGGAGGTGGAAATTTGTTTTGAGCTACTTAAACCGCTGCCCAGATTTGGATTAAATTTGGTATAAGTATTTTGAGTTCCGGGGCAGGACATAAGATAGGTTTAATCCCGGAAATCATCCCCTAAGGGGGTGAAATGGGGGTGAAAATTTAGTTGTAACCCATATTGATGAAATTTGGTTTCGAGATAGTTTGAGTCCTGGGAAAGGACATAGGATAGTTTATATCGTGGAAATTATCTCCTAAGGGGGTGAAACTAGGGGTAAAATTTCGTATGGTCCGATTTGAATACAATTTGGTATAGAGATAGTTTAAGTCCTAGGAAAGGACATAGGATAGTTTTAATTCCAGAAATCACCCTCTAAGGGAATGAGGGGTGAAAGCTTTGATGGAACCCGTTTAGATGAAATTTGGTATAGAGATAGTCTGAGCCCGGAAAATGACAACGGATAGTTTTTATCCTGAAAATCATTCCCAAGGGCCTAAGGGGCTGAAATAGGGGGTGAAAAATTGGATGAAACCCATTTAGATGAAATTTAGTTAAGATATAGTTTGAAGCCTAGGAAAGGACAAAGGACAGTTTGAATTCCGGAAATGGGGGGGTGAAAATTTGGATAGAACCCGTTTAGATGAAATTTGGTATAGAGATACATTGAGTCCTGGGAAAGGTCATAGGATAGTTTTTATCCCGAAAATAATGTCATCGGGAGTAAAAATTTGGATGGACCCTATTTAGATGAAGTGTGGTATACAGCTAGCCTATACTAAATCCTGCCCTGGGACTCATATTTTTGTACCAGATTTCGTTTAGCCACTCAGGTGTCCAAAGAAACTATAGTATCCAAAAACGGATATTGGTTTTGGAGTCGGACGTGTGAGTGGCTAAATGATTTTCGGGATAAAAACTATGCATTGTCCTTCCCCGGGACTCCATTTATCTCTATACTAAACTTCATCTAAATAGGGTCCATCCAATTTTTCGGGATAAAAGCTATCCGTTGTCCTTCTCCGCGGCTCAAACTATTACTATACCAAATTTCATCTAAATGGGTTACATCCAAATTTTCACCCCCAATTTCACCCCCTTAAGGGATGATTTTCGGGATTAAACCTATCTTATGTCCTGCCCCGGGACTCCAAAAATTTATAAACCAAATTTAATATAAATCTGGGCAGCGGTTTAGGTAGCTCCATACAAATTTCCACCCCAATTGCAACCCCTTAGGGGCTGATTTCATAAATCGGCTCAGCGGTTTAAGCGTGAAGAGGTAAATTATATATTATTTTTGGGTTATTCGTGGATTTATTTGTCGATCTATCCGAATGAAATGAGAATAAATCATTCGTCATTTGAAAGTGTAGACGAATAAATTATTCGCGAATAAATTAGTGACGAATAAATGCTTTTTCGAATAATTATTCGAATAAAGAATCATTCGAATAATGCCCATCTCTGACTTTACTCTAGTCTAGTTTTAATAAAATTTATTAGCGCTTTAAAACAGGTAAAAATGGGATACGACCTAAATATTGTTTAATACGTAGATTATAGTTAGTATAATCTTACCATACTTGATTTTTGCGTGTCATTCCACACATGTAACAAATCGATTAGGTACTTCTTTATACCTACCCAACTTATGTATCCACCTACATCACAGCACGCGGGGTTTATTTCCATCCTTTGGAATGAAGTGAACGATAAGATAACACTGTATTGTATACCTACATACACCGTGATGCATTATTTACGAGTCTAACTATCGACACACTATACATACTTTGAATACCTATATCTCCGCACACTTACTACTTAATCAATAGGTAGTCGGGCAATCAAATTATGTCCTAAATGTGTCAACATACCTACTTTAGATCTCATCTTGAATTAAAACAGAGATCTCAGAGATTAAACACATCAAGCAGAGGAAATCATGCTATATCTACACTTATTGTAAAATGATAGGTAGGTAGGTAACTAGGTACGCTATCTAAGTAAAGTGTTTAGTTACAAATATCTAACGTACCTATCAGATAGATCAATTGTGCATTTCCTGAGCTACATGAATAATGTGGACAAAGGAATTCCTTGCCCCCTTATCTAGAGCAGTCCACGGACTGATATTTATAGCGTCCGTGGTCCTTGTTATGCTTGGTCGTTGAACTTATCCTATACTATTAAACGAGCAATACTTGTATATATATATTACCTATATTTTTTTTTTTTTTTTTTTTTTATTCATATTAAAAGAAAAAAGATACAGTACAAAATTAATAGACGCGTACAGAAACCTGTTTAAGGTTTATGCGTGACGCGAATGTATCGCAACGCTCACAACAGTAATATCATGATCCTAATATAGGTAATTACAATATATTATTATTATGTATATATTTGCAATCACGTTCTCGGAAATGGCTCTAACGATTTCGATGAAATTTGGAATATACGGGTTTATGGGGGCGAGAAATTGATCTAGCTAGGTCTCATGTGGGGGAAATTTCGTTTTCTACGTTTTCAACCGAGCAGAGCTCGGTCGTCCAGGGACTATATACTAAAACACTTAACCTATGCAAAGCATCCACCCATTATTTACTTTAAAAACAAAGTCTTAACCGACTTCAATTCAGTAGGTACCTACTCCGCCAAGGCACATGTACATTTCCACATTTCTTATCCAATTTACCACATGAACTGATATCCGAGAGCAAATGCGTTTATTATTAGAGAAAACAACCAAATCGCTGTATGTGGCCCGATAATATTTGAGGACTTCCGTCGATTCCTCAAGGATCTCAGAATTACCTTTGGCACTTTATTGTTTGCTATTTCAACGGAATCATATCAGAATCTGTGACGTACTTTTATAGTTTGAAGTACATCATTGAGAAGTTCCACAAGCCATATGTGGTCTTCATCATCACTTCTACTTCACCAAATTTATGGTTTCTGGTAGTAAATATACGAGTTATAATAGAAAATACCGAAATTACTACACGCGTGCCTAATATATTTGAGTAGTTCCCTCAATTCCTCATGGTTCCCATCATCCAACTGGAGTTTTATAAACAACTAGCGACCCGCCCCGGCTTCGCACGGATTTTTATGTATGCAAATAATAATAACATGCATGTATTATACATATAAACCTACCTCTTGAATCACTCTATCTATTTAAAAAAACCGCATCAAAATCCGTTGCCTAGTTTTAAAGATCTAAGCATACATAGGGCCAGACAGACAGACAGACAGCGGGAAGCGACTTTGTTTTATTATGTAGTGATGGTACCAATCTGGAAGCATATTCTGTCAATTAAAAAAAAATGTATTACGAATTTCGCACAATATTACTTGCTAGAAATTCACAACCTGAAACTTCACTTAAATAAAACAAAAAATATTCAATTGAAACCCCATCAAAAACCCGCTTTACCGATAGAATACAGCTATAATAAGATAATAACACAAACATTGAATCGGTTAATTCTGCTCCCTTGTTGGGAGTGGAATTGGACATACATCCTTAACTGGAAATTGCACATCCAAAATTATCTAAAAAAACTCTCTTCTTTCATATAGGGTCGTTTCGCCGGTTAGCGACCACTTAGCCGAGTTGCTCACTTTAGATTAGTAAATGTATACCTATTCAATGTACACACATAATAGATGGTATTCGTATAGGTTCTGAGTATAGTCAAGTTTTGAAACCTACAATAAAATATAGCACTTTCATCCATAGATTAGGAAAAAATATGGAAAAGGTTTCAAAATAGCGAATTCGCTGGATAGCGACCGCTTTAGGCGGTTTGCGACCACCTGTTAGCTAGTTGGCGACCACTCTTGCAAATAGTGTTTAAGTAGTTAATAAAACGATGCATCATCATCATCATCATATCAGTCGCAAGACGTCCATTGCTGGACATAGGCCTCCCCCAAAGAGTGCCATAATGACCGGTTCTGCGCCACCCGCATCCATCGGATTCCTGCGATCGTTACCAGGCCATCAGTCAACTTGTGGGGGGCCTACCCACGCCGCGCCTTCCGGTACGTGGTCGCCACTCGAGAACCTTTCCGCCTCAACGGCCATCGGTTCTACGTGCAATGTGCCCCGCCCACTGCCACTTAACTTTAGCGGCTTAGGGCTATATCGATTACCTTGGTTATGCTGCGGATAGCCTCATTTCTGATGCGATCACGCAGAGAAACTCCGAGCATAGCCCTCTCTCCATTGCCCTTTGGGTGACTTTGAGCCTTCTTATGATTTCTGAAGCGACCACGTTTCGGTGCCACACGTGATCACTGGCAACACGCACTGGTCAAAGACTCTCGTCTTCAGACACTGCGGAATATTAGACGAAAAGATGTGCCATAGCGTAGCTTCCCGAACGCTGCCCAGCCGAGTCGGATTCGACGATTGACCTCTTTCTCAAAGTTGGACCTACCTGACCTGACTGCCCTTATACTACTACAAATTGTTACTCTTCTAAATCTACTTTACATTGCTTGTCAATGCAAAATAGAATCGAAAACGGCGCGCCATCTCGCTCACACCATAGTGCTATTATATATATTGCTATTACAGTCACACATGTCGTTCATAGTAGGTATCTAAACGCCACCATTTTACAAGCTTTTATGTAACTTTTTAGATTAAATTATACTTACCTACACTAGCTTCTGCCCACGACTCCGTCCGTGTGTCTCGTTTATATCGTAGCTCCATACAAAATTTCAACCCCTATTTCAGCCTCTTAGGGGATTATTTCGGGGATAAAAACTATCCTACGTCTTTTCCCGGGACTCAAACTATCTCCATACCAAATTTCATCAAAATCGGTCCATCGGTTTAAGCGTGAAGAGGTAACAGACAGACAGACACACTATCGCATTTGTAATATAACCATATCATATAATCATATGAATTATTCATTTTATAATTATATATTATTATTATATTACATATACTTACTATAGACATAGCATGGATTGGCGCGGCTTAAATACCTACCGACACAATTGGCTTGCCAAGCTAAATATCGCGGGTGCCGCAAGAATACATAAGGAAAGAAAAAGAAAAACGATGTGGTCGCTATCTGACTTCTTTGGTAATAATTTTTTTGGGTACGCGACCACCCCATTTTATTTAAATCTATTTTTATAATATGCCGAATTTCAACGAAATTATTACAATAGCTAAATCATTTAAGCAATCAAGTAACTAATTACAGCATAATAATAAAATTAAGTGACGTAACTTAAGTTTTCGCGCCAACTGTCGCGTTATTTTTTTTACAGATTCACTGCACGTCAACACTTTTCGGAAGCAATGTGTGAAATGTGTGAATTGAGGTTATTTTTTCTTGCTTTGGATTAAGCTTTGGGTTTTAAAGTGTATTTATTCTTATTCTGACACTATCCAAGAATAGTTAATAACTAATTAGTTTTCTGTTGGGTTTGTAGAAATGTTAATATCTTTAATTGAAGCAGCCTAGTCCGTCAAGTGGTCGCCAACCGAAGGTGGTCGCGTTACCGGCGAAACGACCCTACGCGCTCCAGCATCTCAAAAGAGTGACAGACTTTGAGACAGTTCTCACAGCATATCACGCTTTCGCCTATTTGAGATGTCAAGCCTTACATCTCAAATTTTGGTAAAAATGAGTTATTTAGTAACCAGTTTATATAACTTTATACCTTATAACGGAACAATTTTCGTGTCGGAAAATATAAATCATAATCTGCAAGATATGAGAAGTAATATAGTTTTCGTAGAAATCCATTTTAACATAAGAAAGTAGAGAAGAATAAGGAGCCTTAAAAAATGTCTTATGGTCTAGTATTGTGAGGACAATCCTCCGAAGTCCAACAAAAGTGCGTCAGAATTCTAGCCAATATCGACCAAATGGTATCCTACTGTATAGACTCGGCGCATTCTTAAATTGACCGGGTTATACAGGTTTGTTTTTAATTCTCGGCAAATGGATTCATACTCGACTAAACAAATTAAATCCTTCTTGTGGATTAATTGATTATTTCTTGTTGGATATGATATAGAAACGTTTCATTTAGTAAAACTATTTACTTTTGATAACATTTTACATGAATTTATATTGAATAAGAAAATATTTATTTTATTTTGTATTGGTTGTTTAGTGATTTCATCTAAGCGCAGTGCGCTCGCCCGCAGCGAGCGCACTGCGCGAACTTCACGAAAAAAAATAGTTGCGCGCCATTATAGGTAATTTCACAAATATTTGTAAACATTGATGATGCGTGTTTGGTTATTGTTAAAAATGTTAGCTCGTAGTGAATAGAAAAGTGATAAACCTCACCTGCGGTTCGCGTGACAATTCCGCCTCTGATGTAATGATCAACATACCTCACTTGTATCATAATGTACTATTATAACTTAAGCGACTATTTTGAAGAGAATACCAATGACTATAAAATAATAAGTTAATAAATACATCATTCGTGTAAGATGATTATACATGACGTTTTGTAAATATATTTACTTATCGCCATCTTGTTTTGTTTGTATTCATGTTATTCATGTGCAATATAATATGTGTCTGTAAAAATATTATGTTCAAATAGTAGCCCTCTCAAATTGCTGTGCCCTTGCAGGGCGTCACATGTGTCTATATACTTATTTTGTAATTCCATCTGATGTAAATATAAATGTGATACGCAATAAACGTATGATATTTGAATCGGTTCATAAATGACGGAGTTCTGAGGTAACAAATATAAAAAATATATACCTCTATATATACAACCAAATTCAGAACCTCCTCCTTTTTATTGAAGTCGGGTAAAAAATATTTAGAATAACACTTTCTGAACACGCAAAAAAAAAACAAATTATCAATAATTATGCTCCGTTTACAAAAGTTTACTTAACGTTTTTCGCCTTGTTACAAAGGAACATAATTTCTAAAGTGCAAATATATCTGTGCAGTTCTGTAACATGAACATAACTGCTACTTAAGTACCTGCAGCAACTGGTAATTTATTTGCCGCATCTTTCTGAACGAGGAATTGTTTCATGGTAAACGTGACAGTTGATCATTATATCCTAACGCACGTCGAAAAATTACGCGATCACCCTGCAGATTCCAATTTAATGTGCGTCTCTTAGAATGAACATGAATACTTGTCACTTTTATTCTAAATGGTCTTACCTATGCAATTCCTTGGCCCAGCGCTAAAAGGAATGAAGGCGTAAGGATGGCGTTTTCCATTGCTAAACCTCTCTGGTATGAAGCGTTCAGGATCCGGATACACTGCTTCATCTCTATGGATGTCAAATACGTTGATCTGACATATCGTTCCTGCTGGTACTTGATAGCCACCTGGAACCGCGAGTTGGTTATGCCTAACAATACTTTTTTTAAAGTCCGCGCCTCGTATGGACCTGCGCGGTAGGTAATGAACCGTTATTTCAAATCGACTTTTGCGCAGGTCATGTTACGCGGTGCACATTATACATTCGTAGGACGGATGATCAAAGAAAGCCTTTGTGCAAGAATCAAATTAGAATTCACATTATGACAGTGAGCGATACCCATGCTACTTAACGTAGTGCTGAAAACGTTAATTAAAGCCATCAATTACTTGCGAGACTATTGCTTCCGTATGAAAATTTTACGATATATTACGTAAACGTCCCAGTACAGTACTGGAAACTTACCCAATATTTGATACTTTCAATCTCAATTTATACCAATAGAAGTCAACAGTGGATATCAACTAATAGGCATTAAGGTGTAAAACATTGAGGCGTTTACTCGTTTGAAGTTTCGTTATGTCAGTGTGAGGCTTAATAGGGGACCAAAGTGTTAGTAGTTCGATCTCACCTAACATTACGTCCTCAGTGAGGTAGCGGGCTATGAACGGCACGCTCGGGTAGATGCGCAGTGACTCCTTGATACAGCACTCTAGGTACTTCATCTCGCCCAGGTCTTCAAACGTTACTTGGCGCTTAGACTCTCCAAAAAGTCGCTGCAGTTCTTCGTAAATACCATTCTGATAAAATTGTATACTTACTTCAGACAATTTCGGAAAATGTTGCATTCAGTACAATAAAAAATCCAAAAAAATCATATACCTGCACTATTGGTTCGTTGGCGATCCTCATAATCATAAAGGAGAGTGCCATAGCTGTTGTGTCATGACCCTGCAAAAAAATTAAGTTTGTGTTAGTGCTTACTCATTGTTTTATTTATAAGACTTTATTTCAGTTGTTTCACCTCAAACATAAAAGTGTCCACTTCCTCCCTGATTCCATTGTCATCAATTTTACTATCCCTTTCATTTTCGAGGAGCAAATCTAACAAGGCTTGTTTGCTTTTGCGTCCGCTCGGTTCAACACCGTTCTCAACTTTCCCATTAGTAGCTTTATATACTTTCCTTTCTTGGATTACTTGATTGGTGAAGTTGTGTAAGTATATCAGGGCAGACTTTTGCATTCTTGATAGTGCAGAGAGATAAAAAATTGCATTGGGATACAGCCAAGGTCTGATCATCCGGCTGATCACACAGTAACCAAGCGAATGGAGCGCGCTGAAGTATTTGTTTGAGACCGATTCTGTACCTTCGCGCATCGACGTTCCCATAGAAGTTTCTGTGAACGGATGTATGATACATGTTTTACTTCCTATATGATTCTTGACATTATATGTACGTCTCATAACTCCTTTGTGGTGAGAGTTCCAACAGACCATTCATTAAGGAAGAATTTTGCCCGAAGGGAGTGAGGTACGGCGTTTTCGCAGTGTCGGTTACCTGACACCACAAGTTGTGTAACACATAGCAGTTAATAGTGTGTTTTTGTTGTTTTAAAATAAGTTTATTTAAATATGTTTGTTAGTTTGCAAGGTATATCTAAATTTGATGCCTGATTCAAATAAAAAACAATAAAATTGTAGAGGCAGTTCAATTCGACGAACAGTATTTCATGACAATGTCGATATTACATTAACAAGGCGTTAAAAAGCTTTAATAATGTCGGTATATCTTAGTGCATTAATGGTGCTGGCATGGATAAACTCACCACACATGATCCGAAGGGTAGCCTTGGTGATGATGGGTACCAGGTCGGTCTGGGGGCTGCCGACCTGGTCCTGCACGTGACCCAGCAGCTCCTCGGTCTGCTCGATGATCGTGGTGCAGAACTGCTTCAGGATGTTGAAGTGGAATGCCGAAGTGAGTAATTTTCTCCTTCGGTGCCACTTCTGGCCTGTATTAACAGAGTCATTAGGGTTCTGTATCAAAAATGTAAAAAAGGAACCGTTATGGTGCGACTCTGTCCGTCTGTCCGTCCGTCTGTCACAATGTTAAATATCTCAGGAACTACTTAAGCTATCAATTTGAAATTTGTAACAACTGTTAAAAAGGTTAAGACACGTGTATGGAAAATGAAAAAATTAAATAAACATTTTTATTTTCTGTTTAACAAATATGAGGGGGGTTAAAAAATCAAAATCTAGTAAATAGATCAAGTGGGGTATTAAGTATGTGAAAGGGCTTGAGTTGCACTTTCTAAAACTTTTTTTTTTTTATGTGGTTATCTCCGAAGTTTACGAAGCGAAAATTCTGAAATAATTACATATGATTAAGAGTAACATAAATAATACAGGAAAAATAAAACGATATCTCTATCTAGCTTATTTTTTTTTATTTATCAAAAATAATTTCTTAATTAAATTTGTAATTTACTTACTTTTGTATGAAATTTTATGTCTTCAAATTCCTATCAGATTATCGTTAAAGTCCCTTCTTTCAAATAAAAAATAAATAATCGAAATCGGTACGAGTGATAAAAAGCTATCGATGGATAAACAAAAATACTAGGTTGTAAGTTGTTAGTACCAAAATGCAGAAGGCGCTTTGCAACGGTAACTTCTACTATGAGCTGTTTAAGATTGTTCAAGAATGAATTAGGTCCTGACATGACGGGTATGGTGTATGAAAGTTTCTACGGAACCCTCGGTGCGCGAGTCAGACTCGTACATGACCGGCTTTTTTTTTATTTAATGTTTAATGACAAGTTTATTCTATTTGA
The DNA here is from genome assembly GCA_963854355.1 of Epinotia brunnichana. Classification (NCBI taxonomy): domain Eukaryota; kingdom Metazoa; phylum Arthropoda; class Insecta; order Lepidoptera; family Tortricidae; genus Epinotia; species Epinotia brunnichana. The sequence goes on along the minus strand of OY977936.1, from coordinate 41,166,545 downwards.
TTTCTGATTTTTATATTCTAATGTGATGAAATGGGTTAATACCTAAATAAAGAACTAATTTATTATTTTATTAACTTAGTAGCTACGAGTATGTTGTAATATGATTTGGTAATTTATTGTATTAAATTTAGGTACTTACATACACCGATAATGACGCACGTCTTTCGCTTACCTTTTCCATTATTATAACTTTCTCGTTTTTCAGTTTTAGTAGATATTATATACCTACTCGTGTATTTTAAGATATATTATGAAGTTAATTTTAAATTTATTCTGATACTTGCCATTACTCACGAGCAGCCCCTGGCCGAGCCATGGCGCAAGGAATATGTAAGGATGCCGTTTCTCGATGAAACGGGTTGAAGAAAGTATTATCTGAAACACGGATCTGTAGATATTAACTCCCTCTCATAATGACAAAAACACTGTGTCTGACAGAGAAATTGAAAATAAAGGCTATGATCATAGAATATTTTCAAGAACTACATACATACCACTATCGGCTAATTTTAACGAAAACGCAAAATACTATGATAATAATAATCTCAATTTAAATGACTGTATCAACTGTTCTTTTTTCCTACCTCGATATCGTCTGGGTCGTAAATATTTATAACTCGTATATTGAAGGAAGTAAGTTTCAATATTGGTCCTTTAAAATCCGCTCGCAACTTTCTTGCAAAGAGAAATAATTGATCTGTAAGCATTTTAATAAGTTCCAAGTTTCGTTAATATGCTTATAATTTTAATATTTGTATTCAGAAAATTATTTACCTGGAGGCAATAAAATGTGTAGGACGTTTCCAATCACAGGCCACCCCTCTGGCCCAGGAATTTTGGCGATTAGCCGCCCTGCATGAGAATACCTTAGAAACAAATGCAATGCGGTAACAAACACTAGTAACGTTAACAGTATTATATACAGGAACATCGCGAATCTGCCCGGTAGCGAAACTGGGCAACGACTGATGGATCCGCTCATTTAGCTCAGTACGTAGCGGGACCGATATTTGCCTTACAAGTTTTGATACTTAATTCAATTTTATTTGTAAATTGGTTATAAATAATTTCGAGGGTGTGATTCTAATCATACTTATTTGAAAAGTTTGACAAAGACTTAGAAAGGAATATTAGCTTTACATTAGTTAACATTATTTTTTTTACGAAGTAAGTTAGTCGTTTCTGGCAACGTTTGTAATTTTGGTATCATAACTGGCAATTTTTTTTATTGTAAAGGTAAAAACTACTTACAGATGTTCCGGCACTAAATATTGGTAGATACTAAATAAACTCGGACATAGCGACCAAAACTTTTTAAATTTTTAGGAAATAGCTCGTAAAAAGGTTTTCAGCAACACTTTATAAACAGATATTTAAAAATTTCATCATTTACGTTTTACCAAACACTGGTCTATAAGTATTCGTGCTTATCGATTGTATTCATAATACCTACAATAGTCAGCCCACATACATGTACTTCCCTGACGGCTGGATGACTTCACGAGTTGGTATAGTACATAAACAGGAATATATGCGTAATATTTATTATAATAATAACAATATCGTAACGTTCAATATAGGTAGGTACACTTTCTCTCTCTTCTGAAAAAACTGTAAAACAAACAAAATAAATATATACACATCTGCTACTCTACTAGCGTACGAGTAGCTTTGGCAGATCAATTTTAATTCGTATTATGTACATATGTACAGTCGATTACAGAAAGATGTATCCTCTTTTTACAGGCGTTTTAACTTTTAACTTGCACTGTTCGCATGTAACGATGTAAGTATGTGAGTTCCCTTCACCACCGACCGAGCTGACTTGACCATGGAGACGGAAGGCCGCCATAGCAACTCCACACTACACAAGATAAACCCGTCATGTTTTGTTTGTGATCATTGGAACCAACCCTGTCAACGAGTAGTTGACGACTGTGCAAAAAAGTAGTCTCGTAAGTCGGCAATAAAAGATTGTATAGAATGTCATTTGTGTCCGAAACATATTCACTTTAGATAACGCAACGCAAAAAGGTGAAAAAAATGGATACATATTTTATATTGTTCTGTCTGCTCCACTGTTCGTCATACACCACATGACCTTAAAATCGATAAAATTTAGAGCTTCCCCGACTCTATCATGTCCCGAATCTTGAACTTCTGTATCTTTCCGGAGTTGGTCTTAGGGAAGTGGTCGACGACGCGCAGCAGACGGGGTATCTTGAACTTGGCGAGCCGGCCGGCGCAGTGGCGGCGCAGGTCGTCCGCGCCAAAGGTTGCGCCCTCGCGCAAGCGCACTACGGCGCACAGCTCCTCGCCCAGACGCTCGTCGGAGAGGCCCACCACCTGTCCAAGCAAAAAATCTATTTTCATCAATGGTCTACTGCTTTACTTTGTCCAAGCTCTTATTTAACTAGCCCCGTTGTCATCATTTGCAAACCATTCTTCAGTCACTTGCCGGTATCCGAGGAGGCGTTGTGTTGAGTTGTCTCTGGCTGTCAACACTAGGAATCCTCAAATAAATAAAGGGTAAGCAGCGCGATTGTGATTATTCTTGTGTTGCAAGCGTCCTTAGGTGACGGTGTCTGCTTGTGCGCGAAGCCAACCTTTTATAGATTATTATGTATGTAACATATTTGTAGTGCTTTATTAGATGTAATTAATTGTTGAGAGTTTAATGTAACCTGGCTCTCGATGATGTCTGGGTGTGTGTTGAGCAGGTCCTCGATCTCCTTGGGCGCGATGTTCTCGCCTCCGCGCACTATGATGTCCTTCAGCCGACCCACTATCTGCCCGTACCCATCTTCTCTCAGGATGAATTTGTCCCTGTAGTGCAAAGACCTGATTGAAACTATTATCTAAAGTTTTTATTCATTATCAAAACAGCCAGGGCCGTAGCTAGAGGGGGCATTATGGGGCAATGCCCTACCTTAAAATACCATTGCCCTACCTTAAGAAACTGCCTCACACAGATTAGATCAAGTTAAATTTTGACTTGTGCCCTAACCTGTAATTACCGCTGCCCTATCGATTCAACTCTGGCTACGGCCCTGCGTGCTAGTGGCTTGGCGTCTAACATATATTGAGTCAAGACGGAGATAATAAGGCTTTCCTTTTTTTCATGAGGTGTAAGGATAGCATGCTCAATGCTTCAAAAACAAACCGATGGGAACCGAGTTCTATGGACGCTTCGCAACTGATACATGGTCAAAAATATCCAGTGCATGATCATGTATGTTGATAAAAAGCGTATATACTTATGACATCTATTAATTCTAAATAATGGAGTTCAATGATTCCTATCACACATCAAATAGTTTGTTCGTTTAAACTATTCAGCTTACCCGGTGTACAACCAGCCGTCTTCTCTGAGAGTTTCTCTTGTTTTCTTCGGTTCGCCCCAATAGCCAATCATGTTGCAATAGCCTCTCACCATCAGCTCACCGGGACTACCGAAGGGTAAAGTCTTGCCAACATCATCAACTACCTGAGGAATACAATAATAATATACCGAATCATTAATATGTTCTGGTAATTGTATGAAAAGAAAGTTTCTAGGTTCACCTTCGCTTCAACATGATCGTGAATGTATCCAACAGTGTCTGCGACTAGCTCGGTGCTATCGTCAGGAAGAGACTGGAACACAGCTGCTGTAGTTTCCGACAAACCGAATAAACTCTGCAACATAAACTTCAATTAACGTCGATACCTATTAGTTAATTTTATATTACGTGGAATTAATTTTATCTCTAAGAACGCTTAAAGTCGTCATGAGGTTATGTGTCTGGAACGCCATCGACGACTCGACGACTGTAGTTGTTAGCACATAGCCGCGTAGGTAAGTACCTACAATAACAGCCTCCTTAGTTTGACATAAAGAGGGTTTAGTTCCCCTGTCTTAAAAGGAAGACAAGCTAATGAGTGAGAAGTCTGTACGTGAAGAATGACAGTCAAAAGGTAGTCAGTCAAACTGAAAGATGTAAGTATTCTGCAAATAAGGCACTAGAGCACTTTGCCAGTCCTATCATCATCAACATCCTAGCGTTTTCCCGGATGTACCCTGAAAGATTCCGGGGTACACTTTGGCACCTTATCCCTGAATTTCTCGTAGGCTCTAGTTTTACGAAAGCGACTACCATCTGACCTTCCTGAGAAAAAACTAGACCTTTTTGGGATTAGACCGGTTTCCCCACGATGTCACCTTGCCACTCCTTTCATCCTCTTTCAAAAAGACCGTACCGAAACCATATCAGCTTTGAGATGCCACTTGATGTCCTGTATGAGCTGCGGGCTGCAGGGAGCCCCTCCTGTCAGCGCCACACGCAGGCTGGGGCTAACGCCCGCAGACCTCGCCACGTTAAGCAAGTCGACGAACATCGTCGGCGTGCCATTCAGAACTGTGCATCTGTGTACAATTGTAAATACGTGTACATAAGTGTTTATCGTTCAATCTGCTTTTGATATGTATATGTATCCTCCAAGTGCGAGTATGGATACTATAGCCAAGAACGTTACTAAATTTGCGTAACATCACTCATAGTTATGTCCCGTTTTAATTATAATCTTAAGTTTAATGTGTATAGGTACAGGGCTGTTATTCGCTACGCGTTAACGGTCACGCGTTACGAAACTAGACCTCTAAATACCTACGCTTAATTACTACGCATCGCGGTGTCAAGGCATATAACTCTGGGTGAGCGTTGAGGTGAGCTTAAAACAAGTTACAGAATAGGGGGGCTGTATTGCATAAAATGTTATGTTAAATAAATAATGTTTTCTCAAACATGCAATGAAATATTGAGGCTGTGCTCTTTATAATAGGCTTTTTCGGGCGCGACGAGACGAGAGATCCGTAATGGAATTTTTGTACTCGACGATTAAAATATGTGTATTAAGATTTCATAGAGAATACTGCAACGTGACTCTTTTCATAGTTGTAGTCCATGTTACTGTCGAAACAATCGAAATAACTACTTTTCGATACGCTCCAGACAACTAAAATAAATTCGACCAATCACGTGGCTGCTTTACTGAACTGTAATGAATTGGACCAATAGAATCGCTTTGATGTCGTACGCTCGTTGATGTCTTTTAAGATATCAACAAGCGTACGAGCGATGAGCTGCACTTCGTTTCAACAGTATCGAGTTTGTTTAATTAGTTCAGTTGACTCGTAGAAAATTAATTTTAATGAACTCGTACAAAAAGTATTGTTCACAATAGTGTTATAATCAAGCTTTTTAATCTCGTACCTTACTTAGGCCACTCAGCAAGCTTCGTGGCCTAAACACGGTACTCGACTAAAAAGCTCTCTATTATAACACGATTGTGAAATATACTATTTATACAAAATTGGAGATCTAGGCTTTCAAAACGACCTTCTTTTGTTTCAATATCAATTCGTGACACGACTCACACGACATCATGGCGTTCAGCCATTAAAAAAAGTTGAAGTTTTTTAATTTAATTTAATTTAATTGCATGTTTGAGAAAGGCACTGTACTTACATGCCTCGGTGTGAAAAGGGATTGGCAGCCTCGTATATATATATCCGTCTTCCGTATATATATATACTTGGCCGGAAATCCTTATTTTCCCGGCCTCTGCTGTATTTAATGTACTAAACGAAAACTGTACTGGAACGTGACCGCGGGGTTTTTGTCTAGAATTATGCCTAGTTTGTTTGCAGGGGGCTGCGTACGTGGCGGTTTTTGTATCCTAAATTCAAACTACTAAATTCATACTTAAGTACCTAGATCGTTAAATTCCCCATGTTCCACTTGGGTAGAAGTTAAGCTAAATATGGACAAACCAGACACTATAGTGCATTTCAAATTACTTGGGTACTATTTAGAAAAGACTTACGCATAGGTACATCTAGTTTATATATTGATGGTTAAGTACCTACTTTTCATTGATCAAGGCGTTCAAGTTCATGTTGGGGTTATACACCGGCGCTGCCAGCACCAGCGTGGCTCCGTGGCGGAGTCCGGCGCCAGTCGTGATCACTGAACCCATGGCGTGGAACAGTGGGGCCTGTGGTGACACCATCAAACCGTCATGTTTTATTTTTTAGGTACATTTAACCCTATTTCAGGTAGACGCGTTATATTATGTCGACCACATGTCAAACTCGTATTTTAATTTATTTGCGTAGTACTAAAAGCGGGTTATACACGGCGACTTTTTGCAGCGCAAGTAACGCGATACTATCGATACACGTGATTTTGACTGGTGATGTATATGTCACCGTTAGATTGTGAATACCGTCAGTTTATAATCTAACTCGCGATATTATAAACTGAAGAAAAATTGTGAACTGTCAAAACCGTTTAACACATTATTTTTCGTTAGTTTATAAACTATCAATGTCGAATCGTCAATGTAATGGACCGCATACACAAAGACTAGGTAGGTTAGGCTAGTTAGGTAGCTTGAGTTGGCCTAAGGGCAAACCGCCCAGAAATAAGAGCCCAGCGCAGCGGGGCTCCGTCGACATTGCTGGATGACGAAATAAATGGAATAAAATCTCTGGATAAAAAAAAACAATCATGTTCTGACATAAGTGGAAGCTGATTCAAGAGGAATAATTCGTTCAACCAATCAGCGCACATTCATACCAATTTGATTCAGTTCACAATTTGACGATCCGTCATTGATAGTTTATAAACTAACGAAAAATAATGCGTTAAATTGTGAACGATTTTGACAGTTCACAATGTTTCGACAGTTTATAATATCGCGAGTAAGATTATAAACTGACGGTGTTGATAATCTGACGGTGACATATATGTATATGGCTAGTGTCGCGCGACAGTTGCGCGTTCGTGAATCGTCACCGTGTGTAATCTCTCTTAAATTCAATTGTCATTTTGCAACTGCCGGCCTGAAAAAGGGTTAATCAAAAACAAAGAAGGTAACGTATTGAAAATACACATTTTCCGAAATTAATAATGAAAACCGTAAACATAAACAGTCAGTCTCAGAGTACGCATAAATAAATAAAATATAGGTTAGTACATACTTACGTAGAGAATAACATGAAGGTGCCTAAAGACTGATACTTACAGTATTTTATTGATCACCTAGTTAAGAGTCAGTTGGCTTGAAAATAAGAACATTTCCTGCTTTTTCACCACATGGAGTAAACATTACTTGGGATATTATTGTTTTTAAATCAAAAACAAATGATCGCTATTTAAATATTGCGTAAACTACTATAAGTATAGATATTCTACTTGATGTTATACTACTTTACTCGTACGTACTGCATAATTTAATATTTACGAAAAGGATGATGGGGCAGTTGAAACAAAAAATGGAGGATAATGGAAACAGTACTAATCGCCTGTTTATTTTTTGTACGTAATAATTTCAATAAAACGTCGATAATCTGTACAAAAATACCACAAAACAATACTAAAATAAGTAATACGAATAAAATATGGGAGAAATGTACATCACAAAAAAAAATGTGGACCATTATTGTAAGTGGGTACCTTTACCAAAATAAGTCCTAAATTCTAGGTATGTTAAAGACCATTAGGACTTAACTAAGTTATTATGATAATTTAATGAATATGTTATTCTTAGATGTTTCAACTGACCCAGGCCTTTGTTTCATCCGACCCAAACTAAAGGTCATTTGAAACGCTTATAATTACAAAAATAAATAAATAAATATTACGGGACAATCTTACACAAATTAACCTAGGCCCACGGTAAGCTCAGTAAGGCTTGTGTTGTGGGTACTAGGCGATGATATATATAATAGGTACATACATATAGATACTTATATACATATATAACATCCATAACTCAGGAACAAATATTCGTGATAAATACACAAATAAATGCCCTGACCGAAAATACCACAATGAGGTAAATTAACTATTGTTGTTACATAGCCAAATATCCTGGCTAGGATTAAAAACATTGACCGCACAGATTCTATTTAAAAATAGGATATAATAACCTTTTTTGTCAAAAAAATCAATTGACCCCAGTCTCCCCTACTTTCTGTTTTCTCCGTCAGCCTAGCTAGAACATGATCGCGTTTATATCTGACATAACGCATTCGTCCCCCTCGCACTTATATATTAATATGTATATGTAGGTAGATGCCAAGAGCGTAGTAAATAAGAGTAGTTAACATCGTTAACCTGTACGCAAACGGTGTGATGCCCTTCGTTTAATGTCTGCCTCTTGCCTACGAAATAGCTGTTGTTGATGTACCCGAAATGCGCGTCTAAAGCTGCTTTTGGATCTCCTGTAAAAGAGAGCATTTCTGTTTGCTTTTACGAAACATAACAAAACATTCAAAACTTATGCACGCCAGCAATTTAAAATCAAATCATTAATAAGTTACTGTCAAGAATTTCATTTTTGGTACAAGCTTTTATTGCCGTCTGTACTTTTCTGTATAGGTACCGTCATCAACTACTCATTGAGACGATTCTTACGAGCCCAAACTCAACGGGGTTATGTCGGTTAAGAACTGAATTCCCATGGCCACCTTCTGTCTCCATCATCACATCAGCTCGATGGTATATCGATATTGAATTGTCATCCAAACTATACCTTTACCCAAAATTTCAGCTCAATCGGTTGAAGATATCTGCTTCAAATTTTAGTTGCAAGATTCCACCCGAACAAACATAGTTAGTTAGGTACATACATTGCAAGTTAAAAGAAAGCTTTTAATAACAAACCGGCCAAGTGCGAGTCGGACTCGCGCACGAAGGGTTCCGTACCTCTAAATATTTATCTATAAATATTTATTCAATTCTGTTTTTTAGTAATTGTTGTTATAGCGGCAACAGAAATACATCATCTGTGAAAATTAACTATCTAACTATCGTATTGAGATTGAGACGACGAAAAGAGCACACAAATAAAACAAGTAAAAAAGAGTTTAATAATATCAAATTAAAAGTCAATGATTCCATCTTAGAACAGCCAGATTTAATAGCAAATACCCTGAACAATCTATTTGTAACAATAAGATCTAATGAAACACTTGATTCTCCTAAAGGCCGCCCAGTCATTGAACCCACTATTAATACCATGTATAAGTCCAGTGGATAGAAATGAAATTAGTAAAATCATAAGAGACCTAAAAAACAAATCTAGTTTCGGTTATGACGAATTCCCTCCGACACTTGCTAAACAGTGTAAATGATGAACTGGCGGGCTATCACTTACTTGATAAACCAATCATTTGCTGAGGCAACTATTCCTGATTTACTAAAGACTGCAATTATAAAGCCTGTACCAGAAACTAAAGGGGCAAGTGATCCAAATGATTTCCGACCTATTGCATTGTTGTCCACGTTCTCCAAGATTTTTGAAACAGCAATGTCAAAACGCCTTAATTCCTTTTGCGAAAAGCATAATATATATAACGATAGTCAAAATGGCTTTCGTAAGCGGAGATCAACGACATCAGCACTCTACAGATTTACAGATGAAATTCTAAATATAATAGATTCTAAAAAGCACGCAGTAGCCATGATGCTTGATATGAGCAAGGCCTATGATCGTTTATCACATAGGGTACTCTTAAATAAATTATACGGAATAGGAGTGAGAGGAATAACATATCGATGGTTGGTATCTTGAAAAGCGACAGCAATTTGTAGAAATAGAACATTATAATTCTACCCAAAAATGTCTGAATACTTGTAGGTCACAAAAATCTCCTGTAAAATACTTAATTCCACAGGGTAGCACCCTGGGCTGTATCCTATTCCTACTATACATTAATGACTTGCCAAAGATTCTAGATAATAACTGTATACTCTACGCCGACGACATTACCTACTATAGTTTTCAAATATGATGACAGTGAACACTTTAAACAGCAATTAAATACCACTATGGGGAAAATTATACATTGGTTAAATGATCACAACTTAAAGCTTAATGTGTTTAAAACCAAACTCATACAGATTAAACCACGACAAAAAAATCCGATCAACACTGAACTTTCTTACGAAAATGAGAAATTAGTGACAGTCGATTCCTGTTCACTACTGGGGATTGAGGTAGACTCTGAATTAAACTGGAAAAAGCATGTTGCAAAAATCTCGGGAAGACTGTCACAATTTACCTACGCACTATATCAATTGAAGAAATGTACGATTTTAAAAACGGCAATCTGCGCGTATTATGCTTACGGGTATGCCTGGTTGAATTATGTAACCTGTTTATACTTCAGAAAAAGTGCATTCGAATTTTAGTGAACATAAAACAAACGGAGAGTTGCAGATGTCACTTTACGCAACGAAAAATATTAACACTAACTTCAATGTACATCTATGAAATTTGTAAGAAATAACAAAATCATACTGGAACAAACTAGAGATAACTGCAGCACGTCTTATCTTAATCTGAGAAATAGAAATAAATTAATTAACAAATTTAGCAAAATGCAAATTGTCAGAGCCGGTACTCATCATATGGCCGTGAACATATATAATGGAATTACTCTTAGTATTAGAAAACTAGAAAAATTCACAATGTTTTGTAAAGTCTTAAAAGACTTCTTAATTAAGCATAGTTTCTATAACCTTAAAGATTTTTTTGAATTGAAATAGGTAAGGTGGTTTGACATATAAATATAATATAATAATGTAGATAAATGTGGTATTATAATTGAAAGACATGTTAACATTATGTAATAGAGTAGTTATTGTTATTATACTCGTAAGATTGCTGTGCCCTAACAGGGTTTATATTGGAGCATATACTTACTTTTAAGATCTTTTGTAAACATATAATGCAATGAATAAATGAATTATGATACAGCTTGGTGACAGACGGACAGCGGAGTCTTAGTAATAGGGTCCCGTTTTACTCTTTGAGTACGGAACCCTAAAAAAGATAGGTACGCGGTGTTAAGATGTGTTATAATTTAACTTTTTGCTTGTCTATTTTGTAGTGTATCTTTAAGGCTATTTCAAACCCCTGACGGCCCCGAAGCAAACAAGGAATGTTATGTTATACCTAATTAGAGGTTGGTTTTTATTTAACTGCAGCATATACCTACCTAATGATAATTTACTAATTAGTACAATTCGTAAATCAAACTTAAGTATGGATCAACATCAAACCTGTGGTTCCTGAAGTTAAATGTATGATCGCGCCGTCATCAGGGCCAACCTCGGCACAATATCGAGAGGCATCTTGCTTGCTCGCCACTAGGGAACCGAATGAGAATGTGCCACTAAAAATAATTTTAAATTTGAATACCCCGCTTACGAACGATGACACTATTGGGCACTATAGGTACTGGACAATATAGTCAGGTAAAACAAATTATAAATGCGATTTCTAGAAGCAAATCGTTGAGCTTCTTGGCAACCGAGTTATTTCCCCTATCTCGACCCAGTTAAATCTGAATTGCCGCGGTTGCCATCGCGAAATTCTGACCGGAAGTGAAGTATTCAAGATGACGTCCAAAATGAATCCAAAAGCAGATTTCGGCGCTGTAAATTGTTATTAGTAGCTAGTTAAGGGTCAATGTATTTGGGAACACGGGGAACTCAAAAACATTCAAAAATATCATCATCTCACATTTACATTCCTCTCATCCTTTACCGAACTTTTTTTTTACATGTATGTAACTTTATATTCTGACCTCAATTTTCGTCAGCCGTTAGACTACGGGTGGAAAGGAAAAGGATATCGTCAAAAAGTTATGTTTGGTCTCTAGACTTAAGTAGTCCCTGTTGAGGTAGTGCCATAGTTCGCATTTAGTATTGAATATAAGCGTAAAGTGGATACTTAATGAAATTAATGATAAAAAAATGTAAACAAAGAACTGTCAACGTCAAAGTGACGTCTCAGGGGCAATCAACCAGGTTTTGGTTTTAACTAATGAATATATCGTCACTACTTTTAAAACAATCTTATATTTTACTTTGATCACTTTAATGTCGTAGGTTGGTATGAATAGGTACTTAGTAGGTGACGATAGTCCGGGTACGATATACAGCAAAAGCCTATTGCCTGCAGCCACTAGAACCACACCAAGCGATCGAAGTAAAAACTTGTATGCATTTACGACCATGAGTTTTTCATTCGGACTCAAATGACTGCGAGGTATTTTTTTTGCGGCGATAGATCCTTCTTGGTCGAAGGGCCTGGCTGAGGCTCCATGGTGTTTTCGGGCGTATGAGTCCACACAAACACAAACTTAACAATATAATAAAACAAAAACGTAACAACAAACAAAAATTCAACAACAGAGTGCATAAGCGGAAAGGAAAACGTTCGATCACGACAAACGTCAGAAAACGAATGCGATTCAGATTTCAAAAAATGGCCGCTTCAGCTCGGGGCAAAGATATTAAAGCGGTCTCAGATCAGACAAGTCGATTCAGTATAAATAGAACTTGAATTAATTTTTCGGTTTTACTAAAAAAATAAGAATAAGGAATAGGAACATCCAGGTATACTAATTAAATTACGAACCAAAGGTTTACAATTCCTAAACATTGCCAGTGGCGTAAATATAAACTGCTCATATTTATGAATATAAAATAATTACGTTTTAATTTTGCTTATTTAAATATTTACGAATATTTTCCAGGCATTGTTTTACGTATAAATTAGTCGCATTATTTTTTATCTCGCGAATTTTTAGTTTCCACTTCTTGGGATTGATTTTATTGCAGTGGCAACTAGGGTTTGCAATCCGACTTGTATGGAAATATCCGGATCCGCGGATCCAGATCCGGATATTTCCATACAAGTAGGATCCGGATTGCAAACCCTAGACAGGCAACACATTTGTTTACATTTTTTATCTTTAATTTCATTATCCACTTTAGTTGTAACAGCTGGAAATCGGCTAGAAAGATTGACATCTGTTACCAATGGCAACAACTTTGGTGGTTACAAGTGGGAATATCCCATTGGAAAGTTGACCCGTGTGATATCGGGTTAGAATAGCACCCCGCCTTTTACTCCCGTGTTACAAAGTCGCTTTATAGATACTTACGGCAAATCTTTTTTATCGCAAGAGATAATTGACTTCAGACTAGGGAACGTTTTCGACTCAATAGACCCAGGTTTATGCTTATGTACTTCTGGTACAAGTTCTTCTATCAGCTTGAAGTAGTCTCTCTTAACTGTATCCCCTATTATGATCGCTTTGAGCCCAGTTTTGTTTATACAAAAGCTTAGTTCTGGTTTTTCGTAGAGAGGATTCAGCAACACCTGAAAATGTACGTTTACATATTGTACTCCCTAGATTATTATAACTAAGCTTGTAATTTTATTGATATTTGATTCAAGACACAGTAAATATTTCACGCACTGATACTAATAATTATCAAACATCTATAATGTTTATTTATCATCAACCTTGCTAGACTTACTTAAGTTTAATAATGAGGTAAATAGGTATGTAGAGATAAATTCAAAAGGTACACAACTACTATGGTGAAAACCTTTTGTGCGTTGTTTAATTATATATTTTTCAATTATTTTCCATATAAGAGCATAAAACCAGGTACAATTTTATAATTTAGGTACTTAAGTTTCATCATATCAGCCGAAAGACGTCCACTGCTGGACATAGGCCTCCCCCAAAGAGTGCCAAAGAGACCGGTCCTGCGCCACCCGCATCCAGCGGACTCCCGCGACCTTTACCAGGTCATCAGTCCACCTTGTGGGGCCCCACGCCGCGTCTTCCGGTACGTGGTCGCCACTCGAGAACCTTTCCACCCCAACGGCCATCGGTTCTACGTGCAACGTGCCCCGCCCACTGCCACTTAAGTTTAAGTTTAGTAGGTACCGATACAAGGCCCGCTCGCGCAGCGCCGACCAGGCTGACAATCCAGTCAGCGTTGTTGTGTGACCAGATGCCCACCATGTCTCCTTTCTCCATTCCTTGTGCCCTTAGGGCACAACCTAAAGAATCCGCCTGAAATCAAAAGTTGGGTTATTCATATCATCACTGGTTAATTATAAAGGCCGCCAACTAACTACGTTCATCCTGCAATCGAACTAATCTGATTCTAAACCTTATCCACGGTGCCAGTCTTTATAATTTACTATAATTTGATGCTTTGATGTTAGGGAATTACAATAGTTCTCTTTTTTTGCAGCCCTACACGAATGAGCTTAATTATAATTTATGAACCTTACCTTACCTTTATATATCATCAAAAAAAATGTATTTTATTAGTTTTTACATATGAATGCAGGGCCCCTCCAGGTTAGTATGACAATACTTGTGTTAGAAGAAGCCCCTCCTCCCATCCGGAGTTATGCATAGTTTGATACACAAATCTTACATTAAATATTAACCTCAAAAAAATATTAAATAAGTACAAAACCAGGCTTCAGTTTCAGTCCTTAACTTTCGGAAACAGGAGATATAGATTTTATTTTCCCGTTATAGCACCACCCAACCGCGTCTTCGCCTTCGACAGCACTTCAGCAGTTGTTCATAGGTCAGCGTTACATCCTCATACCAACCGGATAGCGACTCCCAGCCACGATGTCCGAAGGGAGCGTAGGTCAGTGGCTTGGAGCCCGGACGGTTCAGGTAATGAGTTGTTTGTATTCATCTCCTTACTTTAGTCAGCAGTTGCTCATAGGTCAGTGTTACATCCTCGTAGACCGACCGGACAGCGACCCTCCCGGGCCAGCGATGGGCAGACTTCTCTACGACCCGGCCGAAAGTGGCGTAGGTTAGCGGCTCGGAGCCCGGATTGTTGAGGTATCCATTGGATAAGAAACGACTGAAATTATAAGTACTTATATAAATCGATTTTGGACTAATGAGGAACTTTAAGCAATATCCTTATAATATCGAATTTCGAAAATTTCATAATTCAATCAAACCCTGTAAATTTGCCTTAACATGTTACCAGCCAAATTCAATGTCGGTGGAAATAAATGATACGGAAGTACCATTTGATACTTACCTATTATTTATTTCCACCGATGATTTAGATATATATTTAACAATGTAAGTACCTACATGAGGAAGACATTCAGGGAATTAGCCGAATTATGATAGGCAACACTTGGTTGGTGAAATATAGGAATCCAAATAATTGTATTGGGTTAAACAGTAGGTAGGTACCCAGTATTCCCTGCAATAACATGAGATGCTCATTGTAGACATTCTTCAGGCGAGACGAGGTGAGGTAGTGCGGGAAACTTCATACCGTTAAAAGTAATTTTTGTTTTATCGCTCATGGTATTAATGTACAATTTCAATTAGGCGAATTGCCCCAATTAAATCGTCGCCTCGCCAAGTCGGTGGAAAAGTGGCTTAACAGCTCTATATAAACAGTATTGTGTCAGATTTTTTTACGCGCCATGTCCTGCAAGAGGTACGAGTATGTGCAAAAAGCTTCGTTTAGCCCTTTTGCAGGAAATTAAAAAATAACAATCGAATGTCAGTCTTATTTATTGACATTAGGATACATGTTTGACAAGCAGCATGTGTTCAATATAACGCCTCTGCCTGGAAAAGGGTTAAAATTTTAACAAGCTCAATAAAATATGTAGATAAATGTTTAAAAAAATTACTTACGTTAAACTCCTGTTACTAATAATATTGGATGTAGTTTTAAACAACATTTTAGCAGTAAAGAACTCCGTCGTATCACAATAACACTTATCAGTGTGGCAAACTCAACAACTGCTCGCAAACTGATAATACCTACAATCGTAAATAAATAAAATACTTAGGGAAAACGGTTCGCTAAAGCAATAATAATCTTTGGCTAAAGTAAACACTCATTAAGGAGATCTGTGGTTTAACGGTAATATGCGCGTATCAACACAATTACCTACTTTATCAACTGAATGTTTCAACGGTAGTGTTTTTATTTCTTTTGAACTATATCTGTATCGGAACTAATTTTGTTGTATATCTGAACTGTGATCGGTTATCTAAAGTGTCTAACTAAAGTCACCAGTTATTGGCTTAAAAATAAAACGTTACCTAACCAATATCCAGCAACAGATTGAGACCAAAACAAATGATGCAGATAGTCTCAGATAGTGCCATAAAGTAGATCTGTCAAAAGTCAGGCAGAAACTCAATAGACAAGTGCGGAAAGCGCTATGCTCACATCATACTTGAAGGCAGGACAAAATCGCTTAAGCAGCGCTCAAGACACTGTATGCACTCAGCTATACCCACACAAGCGCCTATGCCACCCGACGCATGTCACTTGCATGGTACTTGAAGTTGAGGAAACTTGTTTCAATGTCATAGAACTTGGGCGAGTTACATAGTAATAGGCATTGTATCTTATTAGCAGTTAGGATAGGACACATTCTCGCTCCTGGGTCATTGTCAGATTTAGGTTCGCGTCTTTTCGGTGGACATTGCCAAAGTTAAGGGCTATAAAGCCTAATTTTTGGTTCAACTCTTAATCCGCATAAACGGCGTTGTCTCTTCTATAATAAAATTCTGTGATAAAAACATAGTAAATATAAACACAAGCCCGTAACTATTGACCACCGGAAAGATGATTTTTGTTTTTGTGACTGACAATCACCCTCCTATGTTATAGATACAAGATACAAATCAATTTTATTTATCTATAGGTACAGTCGAGTTCATAATATATGTACGTTTGCAAGGGTTTCTAAAATATCTGAGCAACCTTATGTTCTTAACAATGAAGTCGTGTACACATATTTTTGATCACTTTGTCTACGCACATATTTTTGAACTCGACTATACGGAGCCGCGGGATATAATAATATAGGCTATACCTACCGGTGAAGCCTGGTTTTTGAAACCAGATGAGTAGTTCCGAAGGTCCCCTAAAAACTAACAAGCTCACAAGCTTTTCCTTTTATAATAAAGGGTATCACGCAAGATTTGAATTCTTAAGAAAACACAGTTTATTTTATTTTATTAATTTGTCATTGAATCATTATGTAATATGTAGGTAGATAGGTACATTAGGTACACCGTATAGGGTTATGCATAGAATAGCACATGGGGCAAATGGCTTCCACGGCTTTTCTGGGACGTACCTACCTACGCACTCTTTTGTCGAAGTGTTTCATGACAATTATGCACGCAAATTTCCGAATTTTGTTGAAGCAGCATCCTCCTTCAGTACGCAGGTACTTTTGGGCTAGTTGACAATATTTACATACGCTAGTAATTTCAAATAACCCATACAAAAACCCAGTAGATTTCCATCTTTTTTTGGATTTCACATGAAACTCTGCTCAATATTGCGCGTATTGCGTGATTATAAGTAATAACAGTAATTGATGGTGTCATAATTTCATAAAGTACGAAAATATATCAAACATATCTTTACTGACAAATATACGAATAACCTAATTTTGTCTGACTGTAGATATGTGTATTAAGTACAGTGGTCATTCCCTAGACGATTCAATCTTTAACAAACAATATTCAGAGCAATGACGCGTAGTTCCAGTTTCCAAGAGCCCCAGACCAAATTGGCTCAGTTCCGGTTGCCGCGGGCGTATCCACAACACTTCGGGAGCTCAAATATTGCGAGCCATCCGGTTGCCTCTTGGACACTGCAACTACGCGTCATTGCTTTAACTATAAGACTTCCATCAAAGTGCCCCGGACTCGATCATATCTCGCAGCTTGTACTTCTGTATCTTGCCCGACGCCGTTTTCGGAAATTCGTCTGTGACTTTCACCAGCCTAGGGATCTTGAATTTAGCCAGTTTTCCCGAGCAGTACCGGAACACCTCCTGAGAAGTCACGGATGCGCCTTCTCTCAGTCGTATCACAGCGCACAGCTCCTCTCCTAGTCTCTCATCGGATACTCCTACCACCTGTGCGTAACATTAATTTTAGGATTAATACAAACAACCTCAACTTTGATGAGAGCATGTTTTGATGCTAGCCTATGTAATGCACGAAAGTCTTATTTATCACTAGAAATACTCGCAGAATAGGCATGACTGGTAAATTTTATAAAACGTCAAAACGCGCCATTAGTATATTAAGTGTGTAGGGAAGTACGAGTAGATAGAAACAAGTGACGTCTCGATTTTCTATGGTGACAAACAGCATCCATATTTTTGTTCTTTAGATAAGTATTTTAAAAATCTTGAAAATATTATCAAAAATAAGTTGAAGTGACGCTTTCTGAGTATGATGGGTGGGTTTTCTTTATCGGTAATGTAAGAATAATCAATTCTTACTGTAGTCGACTACCGTATTGGTAATAGCAATTACGCTTGTCGGTTACGCATTACAAAAGTACCACGCGGCCAGTTGTACTGGCCCTACTGATGAAGTTAGTATAATACTTTTGATAGCGCTAAATGAACACTGGGAGTTGAGGCAAGGCACCTGGCTCTCGATGATGTCTGGGTGTGTGTTGAGCAGGTCCTCGATCTCCTTGGGTGCGATGTTCTCGCCGCCGCGCACTATGATGTCCTTCAGCCGACCCACTATCCGCCCGTACCCATCTTCTCTCAGGATGAATTTGTCACTGTGTTGGTAAATAATAAGTAGGTATTAACGTATAGTGCCACTACTGTAGCTCTAGTATAAGTTTTATCGATACGTATACGTTTCCGAACGCGTTTGCGTTTAGTTTCAATTTGTGTGGCAACGCGTAGTTCCTAATAGTTACCACCAGAGGCGCTGTTCGCGTTGCCATACAAATTGAAACTAAACGCAAGCGCGTTCGAAAACGTATTGTATCGATAAAACTTATACTAGACCCTCTGGTCATAAACCTTCTTTCATGGACACGAGCGAATGAGCTACAGCCACAGATCTATGAATATAAGGAGATCGGACATACCGGCCGATTTGTATTGAGTACTGTCGCAAGAACATTAACCCACACAAAGCCCAAGTAATTGACAAGACAAAGCACGCACACATCTAAAACACACACACTTGTATACCTACGCTCTTATTGGACAATACACGCGCATCATATCAGGCATTTTGGGAAGAAACGTAATATTCTCTGCGATCAGCACACGTGCACAGTATTGCAGAGTATGCCCATTGAGCTAACAACTGCGACGCGGCCGCCAGCGGCTTGTCCTCTCTCTAGTATTCTATGCTTTGAGGCCACAGCCCATGCTGCAGTGAGTGGGGAGTGGACACTTCACAGCAACATTTAATTTTCTTCTTAATGTACACGATAAAAATCCCGACTAGAAAAATGTTATGTTTTTGATTTTAAGGCGACTGTCAATGCAGGCGGTACAATTTTGTAGTTACTATTACAGTAAAATTCCGCAAGAAGCGCGGCCCTCACATAATAATTCTAGCCAGGGTTTTGTGAATCATTAATTAAAACCTAAATTGTGTTAGGCACCTACCCAGTATGCAGCCAGCCGTCTTCCCCCAAAGTCTGCCTGGTCTTATCTTGGTCACCCCAGTAGCCCATCATAGTGTTGTACCCTCTCACCAGTAGCTCTCCGGAGCTGCCGAACGGGACCGCTTTCCCTTCTTCATCGACTACCTTCGGAATACGTAAATATATGGATAATGTACTGAGGGATCTTTTATTAACTAAGCTGAAATAATCTATAGGTTCACAAAGCCTTGCAAGATCTGTTTGATTTTTATATACAGCATAAGACAGACATCATACCTTAGTTTCGATATGGTCGTGTAAGTAGCCGACTGTCTCGGCAACCAACTCAGTGCTGTCGTCAGGCAGTGACTGGAATACCGCTGCTGTAGTCTCCGTCATTCCGAATAAACTCTGTAAAGAATATGTCGATTACGATTACCTACGTACTGAAATAGAGAAACTTAAGTTTATCCCGAGGCTTTGTCGTGCGATTTATTGACTCTTCCGTGAAACTCACTAAGTTCATGATTTAGGTAGTTAAAAAATGTATATATTCAGTACCCAATTATTTATATTACGTCTCTCCATGTGACCCTATAAACGGTCTTCATTAAAATGTGTATTTTTTGAGTAATTTGCTTCATTATATCATGTAATTTCTGAGTCTCGCCGCTGGTTTACCGTGCGTGTACTCTAAAATTGCCCGCAATCGCATAGTCAAGAAACACCTGACTATGTAAGAAATAGAAAAGAAGAATAGTACCGAGACAGTGTCAGCGTTGAGATGTTCCTTGATGTCTCGTATGAGTTGCGGGCTGCACGGCGCGCCGGCGTTCAGCGCCACGCGCAGGCCGGGGCGCGCGCCCGCGTGCCGCACCAGGGACACCAGGTCCACGAACATCGTTGGAGTGCCGTTTATCACGGTACATCTACAACGAGGTAAGGGTATAGTAGTTTATGTGACTGTACATGTTGAAGGGCATTAAACACGAGTGTGGGTTTATGAAACGAGCCGAAGGCGAGTAACTTGACGGGGTAGTAATATTTGACATGATAAAAAATTCAAATCTGACACGTTTTTATAAAAGCTCTGTAGTTAGTCTCGACTGCAAAATACAGTCTATCTATGGTAGCTCTTCAAACGCGAGATATATGTTTGTTTGTAGCCTGAATGTTGAGTGGGTCAACAGTGTAAAAGAACACTCATTATAGTTAAAGCAATGACGCCTAGTTGCAGTATCCAAGAGGCAACCGGATAGCTCGCGGTATTTGAGTTCCCGAAGTGTTGTGGAACCGCCCTGCGCAACCGGAATAGACCCAACTTGGATTGGGGCGGAAATTATTTTTAAACATTTTTTTACACTTTTTTAACACTTTTTCAACCAAAATGCAGCTTTATGTTTAAGGAAAAGATGTATATTTACATTAAAAGATACTAACTTAGCAATGTTGACCATTTTGTATTTAAAACAATAGACTACTTCAACAATAAATAGAGTCGCTATTCGGGTAAAATATTAATGAAACATGGCCTTTTCATTTCGAAGTGTTTGTGGCACGTGGCTATTGTGGCTAAACAATTGCTTTGTTGGACCGTTGGTCTTAAGATTAGATCCGGTCTATAATAAGCATCCGCGTATAGTGCGTTTCTAATGGGAAGAAGCACAGAAAGAAGAAGAAAATTAGTAGATAATTACTTAACATAGGCGGTTTAAAACTGTAGGTATGGTATAGCCTACAGTTTTAAACCGCCTATGTTAAGTATGTATCTACTAATCTTCTTCTTCTTTCTGTGCCTCTTCCCATTATTACATTTTTTTATTAGTTTCACCTGTCCCGTTGTCTGTCTGTAATCAAATCTTGCAAGTTAAATTTGACCCACTTCCCGGTTTCCGATTGAGCTGAAATTTTGCATACATATGTACATCGCATGACAATGCAATATTATGATAACATGCAGCTGATCTGATGCTGGAGCTGGAAGGTGGCCATAGGAACTCCGCAATAAAACGACACAACCCCATCGAGTTTGGGCTCGTTAGAATCGTCTCAATCTCAATTAGTAGTTGATGGTGGTATGCGGAAAAGTACAGTCGGCAAAAAAAGCTTGTACCAAAAATTAAATTTTTGACAGAAACTTTTTAACTACATAATAAGTTAAAAAATGATAATACCTACTTCTCAGCCAGCAGGGCTCTCATATTGGATTCGACGTTGTAGACAGGTGCGGCCAGCACTAGCGTCGTCCCGTGCCGGAGCGCAGAGGCCACGGTGATCACCGACCCCAGGGCGTGGAATAGTGGAGACTGAACATCAAAACCGTTTACAAACCCAGCAGACGACTTACTGATCTAATCTTTATAGATTTTTCTTCGAGGGGCTTAGGAACCGTTGTTTCAACGGCAAGAACAGATACATTAACACAAGGGTCAATCAACTATTTCTTGTTGCTCGTTGCCATGGTTACATCTCCTGGGTCACTCAATGTTGATTGACCCACAAACAGCTTATTCGTACCTAATTTACCTAACAAACTATACTAGTGGTTCTATAAGCTCTACAGCTTATAGACCCACTAGTATAGTTTCTACACCTCACGTGTGCTCTTTTTTAAATCTATATAACTATCGAACCTGCTCACAAAATTTCACGAGAATTGGTTGAGAAATGCGACCTGTAGAAGAGAATTTTTGCCCAAGCTGAACGGAGAACGTTGCTCACTCGTTCAATTAATACGATTCTTCTCGATTGGTCTTGGAATGAGGAAGGCAACTGTCAAACTGACAGCACCAATAATGGTACTTAAAAAAGCTAAATTTGTATGGTGGGAAGTAGTTTTTATTTATTTTTGCGAAAATTGGTTTTTGTTGCGTCCCAAATTGCTCCGAAGTGGGAATCCACCGTTTAACGAAAAAGGCTAAAAATAAAAGGTTGTGGATTAAAGCTACGGGGAAGATTTTTGCCTGGTATATGAATGGTTTCCGTACATAGTTAGGTACAATCGATATTCTGTCTCTCTCTCTCATCGTATGGAATCTAGAAGAGCGCCATCTACAATTAGCTTTCATCGGCTTTCCCCATTGTAGTCATCGCCCACCACCGCATCCTATTCGGCTCGGGCGTCAAATACCTGCGATCTGAGACATTATTTGTTGACTGTTACAAAACGCTCGTATAACCTTCACTTCATATAATATGTGCCTTCACGTACCTGAACACACGTTATTTGATGACCTTCATCTAGGTTCTGCCTCTTGCCCATAAAGTAACTATTATTCACTACTCCGAAATGCGAGTCCAAGGCGGCTTTTGGATCACCTGTTAAATAAAATGACATAGAAGTAAGACTGTATCCATTGAATTGACTGTACCTAATAGATTTTTTTACTAAGTATAAGTATACCATTTCATCCTCCTAGCGTATTCCCAGTTGTGTTCCGTCTGTGGCACGTAAACCCAAGATTTGGCATAGGCACTAGTTTTACGGAAGCGATGCCATGTTGGGTTTAGGAGGTACCAAAGCGGACCCCGGGCTTATTTAGGGCTCAATCGGGAATAACGCTAGGAGTATCCTACGAATATTAATTATAAATGCGACGAATATAAATATAAAGAATCACGCTTAAACGACTCAACCGATTTAGACAAAATTTTGCACTAAGATAGTTTTTATTCGGGTCCACGCAGATGAAGTCGCAGGCGGAAGCTAGTGACAAATATTTTAAAAAATCTTATTGGAAAGAAATAATTTAATAAAGTTACCTGTAAGTAGTTCCTGAAGTAGAGTGGATGATGGCGCCATCGTCTGAGCCCACTTGAGCGCCATACCGCGAAGCATCCTGCTTGTTTGCTACTAGAGAGTCGTACGTGAATGTTACCTGTAGTTCCTGATGTTAAGTGGATGATGGCGCCATCGTCTGGGTCCATCTGAGCGCCATACCGCGAAGCATCCTGCTTGTTTGCTACTAGAGAGTCGTACGTGAATGTTACCTGTAGTTCCTGATGTGAAGTGAATGATGGCGCCATTGTCTGGGTCCACCTGAGCGCCATGCCGCGAAGCATCCTGCTTGTTTGCTACTAGAGAGTCGTACGTGAATGTTACCTGTAGTTCCTGATGAAAAGTGGATGATGGCGCCATCGTCTGGGTCTATCTGAGCGCCATACCGCGAAGCATCCTGCTTGTTTGCTACTAGAGAGTCGTACGTGAATGTTACCTGTAGTTCCTGATGAAAAGTGGATGATGGCGCCATTGTCTGGGTCCATCTGAGCGCCATACCGCGAAGCATCCTGCTTGTTTGCTACTAGAGAGTCGTACGTGAATGTTACCTGTAGTTCCTGATGAAAAGTGGATGATGGCGCCATCGTCTGGGTCTATCTGAGCGCCATACCGCGAAGCATCCTGCTTGTTTGCTACTAGAGAGTCGTACGTGAATGTTACCTGTAATTTCTGATGTGAAGTGGATGATGGCGCCATCGTCTGGGTTCACCTGAGCGCCATACCGCGAAGCATCCTGCTTGTTTGTTACTAGAGAGTCGTACTTGAATGTTACCTGTAGTTCCTGATGTGAAGTGGATGATGGCGCCATCGTCTGGGTCCACCAGCTCGGGTATCACAAGACGACCGCGACATACTCTCGAGCTTTCTCGCGCTATCCATCTCTCTCTTATTAGACCACTTAGAAAGAGACTGATAGCGCGAGAGAGCTCGAGAGTATATCGCGGCCGTCTTGTGATAGCCGTGCTGAGCGCCATACCGCGAAGCATCCTGCTTGTTTGCTACTAGAGAGTCATACGTGAATGTTACCTGTAGTTCCTGATGTGAAGTGGATGAAGGCGCCATCGTCTGGGTCCACCTGAGCGCCATACCGCGAAGCATCCTGCTTGTTTGCTACTAGAGAGTCGTACGTGAATGTTACCTGTAGTTCCTGATGTGAAGTGGATGATGGCGCCATCGTCTGGGTCCACCTGAGCGCCTTACCGCGGAGCATTCTGCTTGTTTGCTACTAGAGAGTCGTACTTGTATGTTACCTGTAGTTCCTGATGTGAAGTGGATGATGGCGCCATCGTCTGGGTCCACCTGAGCGCCATACCGCGAAGCATCCTGCTTGTTTGCTACTAAAGAGCCGTACGTGAATGTTCCGCTGCAAACATACATAAATAAACAAAAGATACAAGCAACAGATCTCTAAATCTATTTTAAAGCATTAGTAATTTTACCAATTATTTAAGAATATATATATTTTTTATTATTATTGACCTACGTCAATTAAGGCATACTATTAATTTTCATCATATCAGCCGAAAGACGATCACTGCTGCTTTTATCTACAATTTTTTAATAATTAAGGTTCTAATAATCACAATAATTTGTATTATTATATTGGGCAGGGACACTTATAAAAAAACATTGCAACAAAATAGGAAAATTAAAAAGATCACTTAATTGACGTACCTACCTACTTTTAATTGTTACTTTTCACCAAAATACAACTAAAACCAAACCATGATAGGATAGTGAAAATTCGTGGTTCTTATTTACCTATAGGTATACCTAAATGTTTACTTACGGTAATGCGGCTTTATCACATGTTATGATAGTCTTCAAACTGGGGAATTCACTGGACTCGATCGATCCAGCTTTATCTCGGTGTACTTCAGGTATGAGTTGTTCTATCTTCTTGTAATAATTAGTCTTCTCTAAAGTATCGCCTATTATAATTGCTTTTAATTCAGTTTTCTTTATACAATATGATAATTCAGGTTTCTCATAAACAGGATTTAAGGCTACCTGAAAATTAAAAGTACAATACGTTAAAAATGTGACACCCGACAAAAAGCCAAAATATGTTTATTTGTTAAAACAATTAAAATTTCAAAACTGACATTAATAAAAAACTATAAACTAGGTACCTATAAATAAAAGATATCTCCCAAATCAGTGCCGATGGGTAGTGTGCCCAGAAAGCTGGCCGCATTGCCACGTTGTATGGTGATACTGACACGTTGTGCAAAGTATTGGCCAGCCCGCTGGTCACCAGTGGTTTATTTTAGGCGCGCCGCTAAATCTTTATAAATGCGGCGTGCGCTTGGTCCCCACGACCCCAGAGTCTCGACCCCAAACGCCTCAAACATGTAACCGCTACCGAGGGTGCTGTATTTGCGGCGTTTGAGGTCTTCTGCTGTAGAAGCAGCATTGCCGGCATGTTTGCTGGTACCTGGAAGATGAGACGGTGCGAGGGTGTCTACACATGTAGCATCCCAGACCAGGGGCCGTCCCATTCTCCAAGGCACCAGCGTCATGCCGTCGGGCCTCTTGCCGTCGTCCCTTGCCAAACCAACGGGTTCCAGGATGGCTGGAACTTTGACGCTGACAAGGGCCCTTCGGATGACATCATTTATACTGGCGTGACGGGGTATGCGCCCAGTGCTTCTACTGCAGGAGAGACCGTGGTGACCCAGGCTATCCACCATCGCCCCGCATTGGCACCGATGTGGGGCGTTTGTTTTTGCCCCTATTCGCAAACTAGTCGCCAGTCTAAAAGTGGAGTTGTCTAAGAGTGTGCCTATGGACGGTGAAGGCAAAGCCTGTAGCCACAGACCCGACTCCCACTCCGCCGTGGCAAGGAGACGAGCTCGATCTGCCGGACCAGTTGACGTGTTTACTAGATTGTTCCGTACTAGTTGGCAGAGTGGCTCGTCCCACTGCCTCTGGGAACGAGGATTGGCAGGCGGGTCAGCATTGGGACAGGTAACTGACCAAACATTTTTAGCCTCAGTGCAATGGGCAGCATCCATGGCCCCGAGAGAAGGGGTTAGAATGCTTTCAATCAGTTTTTGGGCGCTATGCACCGAGGACAAGTAGGCAGGCAGTGATACACTGGGAATTTTGCGGATCCCCAGGCCACCGTGCCGAATAGGTAAAGTGGCCTGGGTCCAGGACAAAAAAATGAATCTCAGGAGAACGAAATCGATCATGTTGAAATCGGACGCGCACAATCATCAGCAGAAGTAAGTGAAGTAACTACGCGTAAGAATTGGTCAAAATGATCTGCACACGCCTTCATTATTACAAAACTTTAAGCACAAAACATATAGGTTACCTACCTATCTGTTTTGTGTTTTAAGCTTGTGCGCCGATAATTTTGAACACTTCGCCCACCTAGCTACTTCCGCTGCTGACTGTACAAAAAACACGTTTATTGTGTGACAACGTCTTTTATTGTATTCTTTATTGTTGTGGCTGCAATCAAAAATAAAAAAATACAGACATTTATTCTGCAATGGCACCTAAGCATGTCAATCAATAATCATTACATGTATACTACCTATACCTACCTAATGCAAACTCTGTAAAATAATTAAGTTTTTCTAATACGGTTTGATAGATAGGTACGGCCCTGTGACAGCCGGACGGAACTTAATAGTATTTTCAAGTATTAGTAGAAGAACGAAGGAAATAGATTTCGCTCCAACAAAGTTTGAATTTAGTTCAACATTCTAGTGCCAAACTTTTCACATGTTTACAGATAAGATTACTTTTTGTTACAGTAGAATGCATACCTCGTACAGTTGAATTCACAAAATGATATCATTAATTACATTCACGCTTGATGATAACAAACGATATGAAGCAAGACTTACAGAGACAAGGCCGGCCCTCGCCGCCGCAACCAGTGCGACGATCCACGCGGCATTGTTGTGCGACCAGATGCCGACTCGGTCGCCCTTCTCCAGCCCATGGGATCTTAGAGCACAGCCCAAAGCATCTGCCTGAAAATATTTAAAAAACCTTTATTCAAATTTAAAATTCGAAATTTTTAATTTAGTATACATACAATCTCCTCATGTGACAAACTGGTATCCTGATGCACAGCGCTTCCAAGAAGACTTGCGATTCTTGATTCTTGATTAGGATTTAGGTTATGTACAACCGAACGTATTATAGTCTACAAAAAATTATGGCCTGTGGACATGTTTTCATAGATAATATTTAAACACGTATATATCAAAAAAACATATAAGTACGACAGCCCTTTAAACGGAAACATATTTCGCAATCCTCTGTTTACTTCCTTTGGTTGTATCTAACACTTATATTCTGACGTAATCAATGATCGCGTACATTAGTGGCTCGGTGCGAGGTTGTCGAGCTGATTGGCCAGGTTGAGGGGAATATCTACCTCAGGGTTTGGCAGGGTGCGACTGACTTGGCTGAAATTAGGAATATGTAACTCAGGGTTTGACTCACTTCTACCAGCAACTGCTCATAGGTGAGGGTGCGGTCTTCGTACACGGATCGCACGGCCAATCGCCCCAGGCAGCGGTGGGCGCTGGCCTCCACAGCCTGGCCTATAGTCGCGTACGTCTGGGGCTCGCACCCGGGGTTGTGGAAGTATAGCATTAGAGAGGGTGCGACGTACTTGGCTGAAGTTAGAAATATGTAGGAACCTCAGGGTTTGACTCACTTCTGCCAGCAGCTGCTCATAGGTGAGGGTGCGGTCTTCATACACGGAGCGCACGGCCACTCGCCCCGGGTAGCGGTGGGTGCTGGCCTCCACAGCCTGGCCTATGGTCGCGTACGTCAGTGGCTCAGAGCCGGAGTTGTGGAGGTAGCTAGCATTGGACAGGGTGCGAACGGCTTGACTGAAATTTTGATGAAAAACAGCTGTAATCTAAGTACGATTTCACGTTATACATATATTGTTAGTACCTACCTACTGAACTGTCGTCAATTTGTGATACCCTCTTATGTCGACAAAATAGTGTAGTATGATCTATTTCTATACGTATCGCGGCGAATCTTGATCCCTATGACAGCTGTCATCTCACTACAATTTTACGTTTTAAGGCGCCGTAGGTTCAGCGAAGTTAACCGATCAATGTTTTTGAAACAATATAATGCGCCTGTTTATAATAATATGGTTTCAAAAAAATACGAATAGTAATCTTGAGGCTTTTCTGCAGGGACATCATTGATTCAAAACATGATTGAGCAATTTTCGCTCGATAGAAAAAAAAATACGAACGTAGGTCTAAACTAAAATACACTTAAAGCTAAACATATTAAAATTGGTACTAAAAATTGGCAATATCATGTTTTAGGGAACTTAGTGATTACTTTTTTATTTATTTAAAAGTAGGTACAAAAAATTAGAAAAAAAACTTCCATCTCGCTCAAGCTTATGCTCAGTGAGAGTGAAGGTTTCCTATAAATTGTACGTAAATGACTACTGTCAAACGGATCAAGATTCGCCGCGATACGTATAGGTGCATACTTAATGATTACAAATAAGAACACTGAAATCGTTTCGCACTGGAGTGTAAACATTTTAAAGGGTCGGCAACGCGTATGTGACACCCGTGGAGTTGCAAGCGTCCATAAGCTACGGAGACGCTTACCGTCAGCCGTACGCTTGTTTCCCACCGACGTGGTATATAAGACGGGGTTCAATGCAAAGCGTTACCTACTCAATAAGATTTGTAATCCGCTTTATATTTGAAAAAAAGCGGCCAAGTGCGAGTCGGACTCGCACATGAAGGGTTCCGGGAAATAAATTGCGGTTTACGATTTATTAAAAAAAAACTACTTACTAGATCTCGTTCAAACCAATTTTCGGTGGAAGTTTACATGGTATTGTACATCATATATTTTTTTTAGTTTTATCATTCTCTTATTTTAGAAGTTACAGGGGGGGGGACACACATTTTACCACTTTGGAAGTGTCTCTCGCGCAAACTATTTAGTTTAGAAAAAAATAATTTTAGAAACCTTAATATCATTTTTGAAGACCTATTCCCCACACGCATAGGGTTGATGAAAAATTTTTTTTTGAGTTTCAGTACTTTGTATGGGGAACCCCAAAATTTATTGTTTTTTTTATATTTTCGTGTGAAAATCTTAATGCGGTTTACAGAATACGGAAAAGTAATTAATAATAATATATATTTGAACTCGACATTTTCTCCTCTTTCATTTGATACCCAACACGCTATGATAGCAAAAGATTTTTTTTAAAGTCACTTATCTGTATGTAACAGCCACCATGTTTTTATTTTTCATACAAAAGGTCACCCGGAGCATAATTTCGAATCGATTGACACCACATTTATCAAAATCGGTTCAGTATTTTAAACGCTACAGTGGAACTTACACAACTACAAACATAAACTGCTAAAAACATATATCCATATATATATACGGGTGTCCGGTAAATAATGGACAACCTTCTAACCACGAATAGGGCACCTTAGACTAGTCCAGAAAATCGACTTTGAGGTTTAGTAAAAGTCCCCCTGGCTTTCGAGATATTCGCACTTTTCGAAGAGCGAATTGTACCAAAACAAGGTGTTTAAAAGTGAACATTTATAGCAACACATCTTTATTTGTAAAGATGTAAATGGCATGTGTTATACCATTTTAGAATCAGTATTAGATAAACTATTTTTCAGGAAGTTGGCCACTCTTACCTAATACTTCTGCCAAATAAGATACTTGAAGGCACACAAAAAACACATTTAATCCACATGATTAAGTTAATTATTTATTTGCTCGTGGAGCACAACACGTTGTTATCGCGACCATTCAATGTCGCGTACTAACTAGTTCAATGACTGGTACGGTTTCGTACTTAAGCAGAGATATTTAAATTGCATAAGTAGTACATAAATTGAGATTTTCTCGGCACTGTTATGTACTTATGTTATCTTATCACTGATAAATCTGATAATATAAAACACCGGCCAAGTGCGAGTCGGACTCGCGCACGAAGGGTTCCGTACCATTATCTATAAAAATATTTATTTTATTCTGCTATTAGTATTTGTTGTTATAGCAACAAAAGAAATACATCACCTGTGAAAATTTTAACTGGAACTTTCACGGTATCAGTGAGATACAGTCTGGTGACAGACAGACAGACAGACAGGCAGACAACGGAGTCTTAGTAATAGGGTCCCGTATTACTCTTTGAGTACGGAACGCTAAAAAGCGCGTTTTTTCAATATTACTCGGGAATATAAGGGGTTCCGTAACAAAAAAGGTAAAAAATAACCCTTGTGCGACTCATACGGTCTGTCCCATCGCTAAATATCTCAGGGAATACTAAGGACGCAATTTAATGAAAAGGATCCATCCCAAACAATAGTATTTTTCACAATCGTGTTATAATAGAGAGCTTTTTAGTCGAGTACCATGTTTAGGCCACTAAGCTTGCTGAGTGGCCTAAGTAAGGTACGAGATTAAAAAGCTTGATTAAGTATGACACTAATTGTGAACAATACTTTTTGTACGATTTCATTAAAATTTATAATTTACTAGCGACCCGCCCCTGCTTCGCACGGGTTTATGTGTATAATACATGCATGTATGGTTTGTATTATACATATAAACCTTCCTCTTGAATCACTCTATCTATTAAAAAAAACCGCATCAAAATCCGTTGCGTAGTTTTAAAGATCTACGCATACATAGGGACAGACAGGCAGACAGACAGACAGCGGGAAGCGACTTTGTTTTATACTATGTATTGAAGTCATTAATACGAGTATATAAGAAAACTAAAATTCGTAAGAACTGTATCACACAACCGGCGTCCGGAATGTTGCAGTACTGTGCTGTGATTGACTAGTATGCCAATCACAGCACAGTACTGCACAACGCGCACGCGGTATTATATATAAGATGCGACTGCAAGGAACTTCAATTAAAATAAATCGCATTTTCAATTTTGGTTCCCTATCATAATGGTATCTCCATATCATGGAAAATGACTTACTAGCCTACTTACTGTATAAAAATGTTTAACCAGACCGCTGGTCAAGCCCTTGTGTTCCTCCGTATCTGATCATCGCCGTGGCAGAATCGAGGCCGTGGCGGCGCCCCGCCCCCCTGCCCCCCCCTCCTCGACCCGTGGCACCGGAAGTGGCGCGTGGCGCGCACGCGACGGCCCCCCGCGCCGCGCACCCCCGCCTGTGACGAAACATGCAAATTTCCCTCGACCTCTTAAGGCCACTATACAAATCGAAGTAGGTGAAAATGCGTTCGTATTCTCCCCCAATTTTCCCAAACAAGGTCGAGGATGGACGAGGCCGTCCAACTGAGGGATAAATTTCAGGGCCGATAAAAGTCTAAATAAATTTTACTTCTCTTGAGAGTATAAAGGTTAGGTCACGTACATATGAAATACCTACATTGGGTAGGTATTTTTTATTTTTTATTATTTTATACTGTACAAGATCTTGTTTTATTACTATCGACAACCGTTTCTCAGGCCCTTCCTGTGGGTTACTGCTCAAAAATGCTTTAATGCTTGTAATTTATGATTAACCTCATTAAATTACTTAGGGCGAACTTGCGCTGCGAAGAGTCATTCGATAAATTATGTTACAATTACTTATTTATATACGAAATGAAACTGGTTAGAGCCGTTTGAGTTTTGCGTAACATCTTTTAGCACCTTGCCGCACTAAGTAGGTAGGTTTTAGTGTCTCATAAGAAATACTTGAATTTCTTTACGCTTACATCTTCGAAATCATTGCCGACTATATACAGGGTGGAATTTCATAAACTGTACAAAATAAAAGGAGAAAAATTTCAGCCAATTTCTTCGGTGAAACGGTGTTTTTTTTTTTTTTATAGTCATTAGTTTTTTTTTTACAGAATTTTGAAAATTTTTGTAAAAACTCGGGTAATACACCTAATTCAGACGGTAGCGGTATAACTTTTGATCCAATGGTCCTAAAATGAAAATAAAAAATGCAGAGTATTACCAAGGGACAGGTTAATAATTCTTAATAACAATAAAAAACCAACTAGAAGAGAAAATCCGCAAAAAAAATTATTGTTTTTGAAAAATGGCTACAAAAATTACGAATTTTAAAAGAAAAACACAATTTTCTGAAAAAAACGCAGATTTAGTTACCATTTTTTTTGCTTAGTATTAAACCTCACTTAATGCCGATTCTAAAACCGTTTTTAAACTGTCTCAGACTTTGAAAAATACCACGCTAATGGGTACGTAAATCAAACCATAATTTTATTAATTTTAATCCTCTTAAAATCCTTAATGACCGCTTGTTCCCAGGTAGTTGAAGGGTGTTTTTGGGTTGAAGGTGGAGATAACATGAGGGGTATAAAGGCATTGGGCAATAGGTCAACTATTCAGTCGCTCGCAAATCGCAATTGCTTGTCTTTGCTCGCCACTTCTTTGATTACTCCAGTACTTGTTCAGTTTGAATCATCATGCCCCGCTTACGAGAGTTTTCGCCGTTACAAATAGCCAACATGCACTATTATTATGGATTGTGCCATGGATCTGCAAGAGCTGCGTGTATCGCCTATTTGGAGCAGTATCCTAATGACGTTCCAAGACCTGCTGCTCGCCACTTTCAAGAAGTTCATCGCCGGTTGTGCAATATTGGCCTGGGATACGGTGGCCGAGATCGCCGAGAGCCAGGAAACATAATTGATGTTGCCATAGAAGAAGCAGTTCTCAGAGACTTGTACGCGGACCCAACCACGAGTCTAAGACGCTTGGCATTGAGGCACGGAATCTCAAAATTCTCTGTCTGGAAAATTTTGAAGAAGGAAGGACTGCATCCATTTCATTATCAACGGGTACAAAATTTGCAAATTGGCGATGCCCGCGTTAGGTGTGTTATGTCGACTTGGATACTTGGCAATATCAGAAGGGATCCGGAATTTACTAGAAGAATTTTATGGATGGACGAAGCAAGATTTACTCATACGGGAATAACTAACTTCAGAAATTTACACACATGGGCTCACGATAATCCAAACCTAGTAAGACCATCTAATTTTCAAGACCAATTCTCCATAAACGTTTGGGCAGCGGTACTCGACGATCAATTGATTGGACCAGTCTTCTTACCGAATACTTTGAACGCCGACAGATTTTTACTGTTACTGAGAGACGAGCTCCCAGAGCTTTTGGAAGATGTGATGTTAGATGTGAGACAACGCCTGTTTCTCCAAATGGATGGATGCCCAGCTGGCAAATGGATGCAGTCCTTCCTTCTTCAAAAATTTCCAGACAGAGAATTTTGAGATTCCGTGCCTCAATGCCAAGCGTCTTAGACTCGTGGTTGGGTCCGCGTACAAGTCTCTGAGAACTGCTTCTTCTATGGCAACATCAATTATGTTTCCTGGCTCTCGGCGATCTCGGCCACCGTATCCCAGGCCAATATTGCACAACCGGCGATGAACTTCTTGAAAGTGGCGAGCAGCAGGTCTTGGAACGTCATTAGGATACTGCTCCAAATAGGCGATACACGCAGCTCTTGCAGATCCATGGCACAATCCATAATAATAGTGCATGTTGGCTATTTGTAACGGCGAAAACTCTCGTAAGCGGGGCATGATGATTCAAACTGAACAAGTACTGGAGTAATCAAAGAAGTGGCGAGCAAAGACAAGCAATTGCGATTTGCGAGCGACTGAATAGTTGACCTATTGCCCAATGCCTTTATACCCCTCATGTTATCTCCACCTTCAACCCAAAAACACCCTTCAACTACCTGGGAACAAGCGGTCATTAAGGATTTTAAGAGGATTAAAATTAATAAAATTATGGTTTGATTTACGTACCCATTAGCGTGGTATTTTTCAAAGTCTGAGACAGTTTAAAAACGGTTTTAGAATCGGCATTAAGTGAGGTTTAATACTAAGCAAAAAAAATGGTAACTAAATCTGCGTTTTTTTTCAGAAAATTGTGTTTTTCTTTTAAAATTCGTAATTTTTGTAGCCATTTTTCAAAAACAATAATTTTTTTTGCGGATTTTCTCTTCTAGTTGGTTTTTTATTGTTATTAAGAATTATTAACCTGTCCCTTGGTAATACTCTGCATTTTTTATTTTCATTTTAGGACCATTGGATCAAAAGTTATACCGTCTGAATTAGGTGTATTACCCGAGTTTTTACAAAAATTTTCAAAATTCTGTAAAAAAAAAACTAATGACTAGAAAAAAAAAAAAAACACCGTTTCACCGATGAAATTGGCTGAAATTTTTCTCCTTTTATTTTGTACAGTTTATGAAATTCCACCCTGTATATATCGGCGAACGTTTACAAATTCCTCTGAAATCTGACGCAACGCAATCAAGGATTTAACATTAAAAACTTTTCGATGAACTTAATACTATTCTGGAATCATGGATTAATGAAACCTACTCTCTTGGACTTAAGTAATACACTCATGCTCGTCGGGACAGCTCTATGTGACTCGACACATTCTAACGTTGATGTTTTTATTGTAATCAACCAAATGCAATTTATTGATAGCTAGCTATCAGTAAATATGAATTTTCAAATTAAAATAAGCAATGAAATTGAATGCATGGCTACAAGTATATTAGTAAATACCTAACCAAACCCTGTTTGTAAATAAATGCTCGGTCAAAAGCGAATTCTTTAGAAAACAACTCGTAATTTTCCACCGTGTCTGTCTTAAGGCGAATATACCCATTTCGCTATTTTTAAATTATTCAAATGAAGTAGGTAAACTTCGATTTCAGTTTCAATAAAATGTGCATCGGAGCGCTTCAGCCAGACAGTATAGCTACAAGTCCGAGGGTGATCCCCCGATAACAGAAAAGTAAAAATCGGGTCAATGCATGTGACGTTTTGAGACATCGCCGATTCGAGTTTGTTTGTAAATCCGGTTCGCGCACCTGCCTTCGCCTTTATTTACTCGAATCATGCAAGAAATCGGCTGAGCTACGCAGCCGTGCCGCAGTCATGGCCCGCCCGCCCTGCGCTCAACATAGCCCAAACCGAGCACGGTGATACGCGACGCCTCAGTGTAGTGATGACGGAGTGATCGTGAGACTGGCTAGGTTATGAAGTGAGGATGTCTCAAGCGCCAGCTGGCAAGAAGGGCGGAAAGGGTCCGCCGAAGAAGATCATTGAGGAAGACAAATCGACGGTAGCGAAGGCCGTCGATGACAAAGATGAGACATCATCTATCAATGGAGATAAGAAGGAGATCAAGGAGAGCAATGGAGAGGTGCCGAAGCCTCCCAGCGCGGGGGTCAACATGCGGGATGCAGCGGCGAAGATCCTGGCGCTGGCTCAGAAGACGGAGTGGTCGGCGGTGGAACAGACCCTCAAGGTGCTGGAGAAGCTGGTTGCGGCCGGCGGCGAGGACACCGTCACCGTGCCCATGGCGGGCATACACGATCCGGTCAGCCATTAAACCTTATTCTTGGGACCTACTATAACCTAAATTACAATAAAACTGCCAAATAAATTACCATTTGTACTTACTAGCAGAGAGTTCTATATTAGGCTCTGGAAATATTACAAATGAAAAGCATTATTTTGCTGTTCGTTGTTCTTGCGAGCTATTACATGACGACGAAGGTTAAACTGTTAGTTATGTGCTTTAGTTAGAGAAAGTGTAGTTAATATTTTCTTAGCCTGGCAAGGCCTTCATTTGCATTTATATTCATTGGATTTTACAAAATAGAAACTTTATTAGGTACCGCCAAATACAATTATTATTTACTAGCTTCTGCCTGCGCCTCCGTCCGCGTGGAAATTGTTTATATCGTAGCTCCATAGAAACTTTCATCCCCGTTTCACCCTCCCAGGGGATAGTTTCCGGCATAAAAACTATTCTCTGTCCTTCCCCGGGATTCAAACTATCTACTTCAACGGTTTAAGCGTTAAGAGATAACAGACAGATAGACACACTTTCGCATTTATAATATATAGTGCTAGCTTCCGCCCGCGACTACGTCAGCGTGGAACTCGTTTATATCGTAGCTCTATACAAACTTTCACCCCCCATTCCACCCCCTTTAAGGATGATTTCCGGAATAAAAACTATCCTATGTCCTTCTCCTAGACTCAAACTATCTCTATACCAAATTTCATGTAAATCGGTTCAGCGGTTCAGGCGTGAAGAGACAGAGTCTGTCTGTCTGTCTGTTCCGTTATGAAACTATAATGATTCCGTTTTTGCCATTTTGGCTGCGGAACCCTAAAAAGTCCCTCTACGCATTGTACCGAGTATGCTGGCGGTATTTCCTCATTGAACTGCAATGCTAATGAGCACGAGAAAACCGCCAGCTCTTCGAGTATCAGTTATGATGATACTAATGCTGAAATAACTCTTGATTCTGTAAATTCCTACAATTGAGGAGCTAAACCCTATAGTTAAATTTAAAATTAAACCCAGAAGTTAAAAACCACTATCTTGAAACAACTTACAAAGTTAAGGAAAACCTCGTTTTCGACCATGGGTTTCTACTATGTAACAGAACCAGATCGTTATGTATTGGTAGACGCATAATTTCCTGTTCTTCAATTTCTTAATGAGTAACTTTTCGCTAGGATGCATCGTATAGAAGCTACGAGTGAGAAACCAAAAAAAGTCCCAAAATTTCGAGGATTTGTGGCTGCCAAAAGTTGTCCCGAGATATCTCGTGTAACCATTTTTAGGGTTCCGTACTCAAAGAGTAAAACGGGACCCTATTACTAAGACTTCGCTGTCCGTTCGTCCGTCCGTCCGTCCGTCTGTCTGTCTGTCACCAGGCTGTATCTCAAGAACTGTGATAGCTAGAGAGTTGAAATTTTTGCAGATTATGTATTTCTGTTGCCGCTATAACAACAAATACTAAAAACAAAATAAAATATTTTTTTAAGGGGGGCTCCCATACAACAAACGTGATTTTTTTGCCGTTTTTATAGATAATAGTACATAACCCTTCGTGCGCGAGTCCAACTCGCACTTGGCCGGTTTTTGATATTTGCTTGGTTGTATCGATGTAAACAATGTTAAAAAAAAAACTTCTACACCACCTTTTGCAACATAGAATTACTCTACGGACTGGCCTATGAAGGAATTTTTGAAATTGGATGAGATGTTTCGGAGATGTATGGGGAGAATTATTTATATGGGGGACATACAAACTTGCTACCTTACAACAGTTACAACCTCACAGATTATTCCTCCTTATAATATTACTATTAATCTCTAATAAATTTCTCTCTGTTTTGGGTACCTAAATACCAAAAAGGTGATAAAAATATCTACATTCGTGCTAGGCAGCCATCGTAAGCCTCTGAAGAGTTGTTTTATATTTGTTTTTATTATTTTACTGCAGAAACGTAGGTAATAAAATGAACCGAGTTGTATCGACGTCTGCATTCAAGCATCTAGCATGATGTAAACAAACTTGGGCCAACTGTAATTTAGACTGATTAAATCTACCGAAAACTTTAGTCTACTTAGGAAACTTACAATTATTGCTTTGTTCGGCCCTGCTAAGTTTACCTTTAAAAACGAGAATAAATTATAAAAAAAAAGTTTAATTCAGACGGAGATCCATAATAGTGTTAGTAACAATTGGGATTATATCTCCACATTTATAGCTACTCGGAGTAATGAATAATGTCGAATTCTCTTTTATGAGGGCTATTCTTCTTGTAAATATGATGTATTATTATTATTCTCTTTTTGTTGTGCGTGACTTCGGTTGACGTTTTCTGTCTTTTATAATATCGGTGGTAAAGGCCTTCATATGTACCTTGTAGTTAATGAGGTATTCAAGTTTTTACATACATCGAAATCAACATAGTCACTTGTATCGAAATTCATGAAATGGTACCACCACCGTATTCAAAAATGTTTCGACAAAATTGAAATAAAACAAGAAGTAACCCAATAAAGATTATAATATAAATCAAAGCTGGGTAATTACTTGAATGTAAAGCAGCCAGCAGCGTAAAAGGCCACCCAGACTGCGGTAAACATGACAGGAGCTCACAATATAGAGATACATTATAGACATACCCTAAAATAAACATAAAATACAAATCATGCGAGTACGGTACGGAACCCTCGTGCAGCAGTGCAACTCGCAATAGGCCGTGTATTTGTTATTTTTTTCACCCTGTGAATCACGTGTATATTATGACGTAGTGTGGATGTAAACATTGT
Organism: Epinotia brunnichana; assembly: GCA_963854355.1. Lineage (NCBI taxonomy): Eukaryota > Metazoa > Arthropoda > Insecta > Lepidoptera > Tortricidae > Epinotia > Epinotia brunnichana. Next base: position 41,128,276 of record OY977936.1, on the reverse strand, counting down.
CAAAACTGGTAATAGACAGGGAAATCACATGAACTAACGAATCTTTTAGATAACACTAAAAGCTGATAAACCAAAAATTGTAGGTACATACAAAATACATTACCTAGATAAAGGCCGTGTCATGTTTACTAAATTGGATGGAATGCTTCGAATTCTTAAGAGACTCTCACTATTATTATATTAGTTTTAGGCTAAGAATACACAGGTTATGTACAGATTTATACCGCTTTTTTATCTTATGACTTTTGAACGGATTTGTTCAGCGAATCCTCAAGTGAATAAAGGGTTGGCAACGCGCTTGTGATTCTTCTGGAGTCACAAGTGTCCATAGGCTACAGTACCTGCTTAATTACTTGCATCCATATATCACTACATAGTATAAAAGAAAGTCTGTCTGTCGCTATGTATGCTTAGATCTTTAAAACTACTCAACGGATTTTGATAGGGTTTTTTTAAATAGATAGAGTAATTCAAGAGAAAGGTTTATATGTATAATACATACCCGTGCAAAGCCGGGGCGGGTCACTAGTACCTATACTTATATTTTATATACTAGCTGGCCGCGCGGCTCCGCCCACGTATTGCAAAGAACGCAGCCAAACCCGCGGCATAACTTATGTAGGTACCTATATCTTGTAAAGTGTACACATGTGAAAGAATTTATGAAATCGGGTGAGTAGTTCCGGAGATTATCTATTAGGTACATACAAACTTACAAACCAAAATATTATTAATAGGTATAGACTAGTTGCCCGCGCGGCTTGTTAGTTCGATAGGTTAACTGGATTATCAAATTTGAATAAAATAAATTAAGCATTTATCTTAAAACATATTTCCTCCGTATGAATAACAGTATTCAGGTGATTTTATTTCGAGGAAACAACCTGAGAATCAGTCATCGCAAGATGACTGGCTTTTGTGGTACTATCGACAACACAGCTGACTGACCATCCGTGCACGTTATGTGCATTGTTATAAGGTTCAATATAAATACAGGATGGTCAGTTAACTGTGTTGTCGATAGTACAGTCGAGGGTGAACGAATACGTACATAAATAATTACATAAATATCTGTACACGCCTTTATGACATTGACAATAGAGTCCTGTACAGATATGTATGTCCTTATTTTATGTACATAAGTATTCGTTCACTCTCGACTATACCAATTTTATATCCACTAAAAACTGTCATTTTGACTGGCAGTTCGCCATCATCAAAAGCCACTGTAAAGCCGGGTCCGCTGCAGCCCAATGTTTTCCATGTTTTTAAACATCTTACATGTTTTCCGTCAGTTTCGGCAAACAAATAAGGTATTGTTTTGATTGGCAAAACATGTTTTTAAACAAAAACCACGAAAACATGGCGCAGCGGACGCGGCTTTACTTTGTTAAAATGTGTTGATATATTTATTGAAATCACGCCATAATACGAATGCGCACATAAGTTCCCATATCAGAATCGTCAATTGTTTTACTCTTTATCATTTGGTATGCGTTTCGTGAAGATCTACCGGTAGGTATACACTGGATCGAAATGATTAATATTGGATAGTTATGGCCATCCCGCCATTTTGACGTCATTGACAAAGACTACAATATACGTCACTGACAGCTGATCAATATGGCGGCAATAATATTTCAAGAAAAAGAAATGAATAATTCACGTTTAAACCGGTTAACCGATTGGAGGACATACTTAGGATAGTTTTTATGAGGGAAATGATCTCCTAAAAGGTTGAAATTTGTATGGAGTTACGATATAAACGAGTTCCAGGCGGATGGAGTCGCGGGCAGTACCTAGTTAAGGTTCCGTAGTCAACAAGGAACCCTTATAGTTTCGCCATGTCCGACTGTCCATCCGCCCGTCTGACGCTCAGCTCAGTGAACCTTACTACTTGAAACACTAATGTATGAATATAAGGAGATCGGACATGGCGGCCGATTTGTATTGAGTACGCCTGTCGCAAGTACATTAACCCA